>BSBK01013382.1:0-124343 GCA_027943335.1 Chamaecyparis obtusa
CGTAGTTTTTACATCTACGTAGTTACTCACTTAGTTGAGGTCCATAGGATGTATCGATCCTGGTCATCAGTTTCCATATATTTGATTTGTATGTATATCCATATGTATATGTATCTCTTCTTGGTGATGTAGGATTATAGGTACTGGGTATCATTTCCAACTGGCTTCATAGGTCTAAGTGATCCCTCAAAATCCTTGATCATTGTTGTTGTTACAAAGATATCACTAGGTTCCAAAGGAAGGAACTCTACCACTGATCCTTTTATCCTTAGGTGGGGAGTTCCTGAGTCAGTCCCTTGTGTGGGTGATGTATTTATGTGTTCTCTAAGTTTATTGGTTTTTTGGATCTTGTAGCTGGTTTCTTGTCTTTTTCTTTCATTGAGTATGAGGTTTTGAGTACGGTAGCTCTAATTGTCTTCGTGGTATGTTCGATATTGTTAGTATATTATTGATGTGAATCATTGTTCATTTGAGGGTATGATTTAGTAATTTATTTTTATTAGTAGCTACTTATGTACTAGTGTACCTTATTAGGAATGAGTTAGTATGTGATCAAATATTGTGATTTTAATATCGATAATAATAAAGAATTCTATGATATCATTTTATAATATTCATGATAACAAAATGCCTATGGCAATAATAATAATAAATGTTTTAATAATAGTGGTATATTTCACCTTATATATCAATATTGTATTTTGTAAAAGAATATGGATTAGTGTATGAATAAATAATATGTTTTATAATAATAATATTCATAATATTAAATATTTGTAATAATGTGTCTTACGTATGGTATATGTACCATAAGCAGATGGGTGCACACATATGCCTATGAATACATATATATTATTATTATATAATTATTGTGAGAAGGAAAATTATTTTTAGATAATAATAAATCTATGTTATTCTCGTAAATGGTAAATAGGATTAGTAAATTCTATTACCATAGCTAAGTAAATTAGTAAATTATTCTTAAGGTTAAATTCTCTATTTTGTCATCCTTAAATTTAGGAGACAGAAATTAAAACCTTATTAAATAAAATATGATTATCCCTTCATGGGAATGCTTTTACAAACCATATTATTAATGGGTGGATAGTTGCATCAGTTGGAATGCATGTGCAACTACTCCCTCCAATCTATATATAGGAAAGATTTCCTATGTGAGGAGAGTTGATGCGAGAAGGAAATAATTATAAGAGGAGTACTATGCTTGTAGAAAAAAATTATATTGTGAGGAGAGAATTTCATAATTCCCTGAGATTGGCATTTGGTTGTTTCAGATAGAGGCTGGAGATTTCATCCAGAAGGAATCTAAGGATTGCTGGAAGGAAACTAAGAGAATAGGACTCTTCTTCATCAACCGAAACTCACAGGACTCCAGGTTGGAAGCCATCCTGAGAGATAATTATCTTTCTATTATGAATATTTTTATCTATTTGAATTCTTCTCTATATGTTTTGTTATGTTTTAGAATGTTTATGATACAATATTGTATTTTTTCAGCCATGTAATGTTTACACATTACTATATTATGTCAGCCATTTAATGTTTATACATTATTGTATTATGTCAGTAGTGTAATGTTTACACATTAATGTATTATGTCAACCATTTAATGTTTATACATTATTGTATTCTATCAGTCATGTAATGTTTATACATTGTTGTATTATGTCATCCATTTAAGGTTTATATATATTATTGTATTATGGGAGCCATTTAATGTTTATATATTATTGTATCATGTCATCCGTTTATACATTATTGTTTTCTACCAGCTGAAATATAATATGATTATGCTATCAATGTATTTTGTGATCCATTTATACATTATTGTTTTTTGCTAGCCTAAATATAATATCATTATGCTATCAGTATATTCTGTCATCCATTTATACATTATTGTTTTGTACCAGCCAAAATATAATACCATCATTTTGATAGTTTAATGAACTGTGACAGTCTCGAGTTAGGGTTATTTGTTCTTCGACAAAGCATTATGTGTTGTATTCACATTTAGTTCTATTAAGCACTCTATGCTTTATATTTATATTTCTTTTTCCTTAATCAATGTGTGTGGTATTTGTATTTAGGTTTATGTCATTAAACATTGTGCACTTTATATTTTTTTTTCTTAATGAATGTGCGCTATTTGTATTTCATTTTCATAATCAATGTGTGCTATTTGTATTTCATTTTCATAATCAATGTCATTAATCAATGTGTGCTTTATACAAGTATACAATTTAAGTATAAGTTAGTATATACTTTATGTTATACTAGTATAAAGAAATTAGGTACCTTTCAGGAAGTTTGGGATAGGTTTCATCTTTCTAGGACTTAAGATGCAACTTCTAATTTTTGAGATTTCAAAAAAATCAGACTTAGTTAAATTTTACGCAGATTGAATTTTGTATAAATTATATGGAATTTTTGTATAATTTACCTTTTTGGTGGAGGACACCTGGTGCATTTAGATGATTTATTAAGATTTAGGATGTGATTAGGAAGTAAGTTTAGAATTGTCTAGGAGGATCAGGACCATTCTAGGCCTCCCTAAACGTTACTAAATTTTCTTAAACATCCCTAGACTACCTTATTATTTTCTATTCTTTGATGTAGTTCTCAAATGTGCTTATGATGTGTTTTTCTACATGTATGATGTATTTTTTATGTTTGGGTTAATAGTAGAAAACCTAACAACACCAAGTGAGTGGCTCTTAGTGCGGGGTCGGGGCCCTAAGTAGCTAGAACCAGGATAACCGACTGAAGAGTTATTTAACAAGTGATAATTTAATTAAAATTATTGGGAATGGGTTCAAACACTAAAAATATTAATATGTACCTTCCCCATGCCATTAGTGCTAGTAAAGGCTATGGATGGGAGTGGGAGAAGGTAGCTATGCATAGGTACAATTAAGTGGTGCTTGTCTATACAAAGGGCATTCAATTCTGCATATGCCTACTTGGGAGCCGGGGCCCAAAGTGGCTAGTACCAGGACAACCCAAGGGGTGAGGGCTATGTGATGACACTGATGCAGGAGCATCCTAGGTGTAAGAGCAATCTTGCATCACCCAAAAATATTAATGTTTTTATATTCAATAAGGGTTATTTTGTTCAGAGCTGCTATTTATGGAAAGTTACTATTTTTGGTAATTTTTGTATGTGCTCAGAATGATCTGATTTCTTTCTTGGAGGTTCATTTTGGTCATATAAGTCTGCCAGTAAAGTTTCATTGCCAGATCAAGTGTATATTGGAAGATATTGAAGATTTTCAGTATTGGCAGCAGGGTACAGAAACTTTAAACTCAGTTTTGAAGGCTTTAGAGGCCTCGGATGAGGTCAAAAATTTGGGTGACAGGTGCTTGTGCAGGTCAAGCCTATAGAGAGCTTCGTGGTGTTTCTGAAATGGGGATATAATAGCCGATCGGGTCAACTGGTGATGACTTATGGTCTTCAGAAGTTGGGCCACCTAAAATGGTGAAAAATAATTTTCTTCAAAATTTCTGTTCGGGTTTCAAAGGTTATCTTGAGCTGACTATGATGTAATGAAATGTAAAATAAAATAATCCTAAGTTTGGTTGGCCTTATTGGCTAAAATTTTGGAACCTTCCCAGGTGGTGAAAAATTGCCTATATAAGGAAGGCTGTATTATTATCTTAGGTAGTTCAGAATAGTTCTGGGTAGTAGATCTGGGTATTGATTTGAGGCTTTGTCCTACAGAATATTGTAAGGGAATGCCCATGTGGCTTTGCATATTGTAATTCTAAAAGTTTGTAATTCCACATTTGTGGAGATAATAGGAAGCCAATTTTCTGTTCTTGCATATTGTTGTGGTTTCTCTATTTCTGTTATGTGTTTGTGGTACTAAGGGGAGCACCCTTCCTCAAGTGGTATCAAAACTAGGTTTTCTTGAGTGTGTAAATAGATCATCGACTGTGAGGTAGTTTGCACCAGGACCGTGGTTAGGGTTTCAGCATGCATCACAAAAATGCCTCCACGAAGAGAACATGGTGGAAGACCTGGTGCTGTGACACCTGAGGTTAGAGAGCTGCAGAGACAAGTGCAAGCATTACAAGAAGAGATTTGCAGAGGAATGAATCTTAATGTCAGACACGAAAGCAAGGATGAAGCCGAAGAAGAATATCAAGAAAGAGAAGTTGAAATTGTGAACCAGGAGGAAGAAAGACTTTTTTGGGCGATTTCCAAGATTGGGAAAAGACCTAAGATTGAGGTTCCTACATTTTCTGGAAATCTTAACCCAGAGGAATTGATCGACTGGATCAATGAATGTGAAGAATATTTTGAGTATGAAGATGTTGAGGATCCTGATAGGGTCAAATTTGCGAAGGCCAGACTGAAAGGTCATGCGAAGATATGGTGGCAAGAGATTCAGTTGGAGTGAAATAGAAGGGGAAAGGAGAAAATCATGAGATGGGATCAGATGGTGGATAAATTGAAGTGACAGTTCATTCCTGTTGATTATGAGCTTGACCTACTGAAGAAAATGCAGAGTTTGAAGCAAATAGGAAGATCTGTTCAGGAGTATACAGAGGAGTTCTATCGACTTCTCATCAGAACAGGCCATGCAGAAGCTGATAAGGAGAAAGTTGCCTGATACCTTAACGGGTTAAGGCCAAGCATTCAGGAGGAGCTGAATCTGGTTCGAATGAATAGTATTGAAGAGGCATACCAGTTTTCCCTAAAAGTAGAGGAAAAGTTGAACAAGAAGTTTGAGAGCAGACAAAACGGAAGAGGTCGCGGTGGATGATCTGGTGGACGGTCATATGGTGGCCGAAATGAAGATTTGAAAAAGAAGGATGAGGCTAGTAGCAGTCAGAATCAGCGAGGAAATAATTTCAATCACTTCCAAGATTAGAATAATAGAGATCAAAGAGGAAGAGGAAGAGGACAAGGATCTGGAAGAGGTGGCTTCCGTGGAACATGTTTTCACTATGGAGAAGAAGGTCACAGGGCATTTGAATGTCCTCAGCACCAAGGCAGAATAGATAGGAGAAATGAAGGCCAGGCCAGAGTTGCGCATGTCGATGAAGATGCTAGATCATCAAATTCGGAAGATGCTGAAAGAGGAGAAACGCTAATTAATAGAAAAGTCTTGTTGAGTGGTGAGAATGAACCTAAAAAAAGGAGAAGCCTGTTTCGCACTAGATGCAAGTGTGAGGGTAAATGCTGTGATGTGATTATCGATAGTGGAAGCACTGACAATTTGGTGTCAGAAGAGATGGTGACAAAGTTGAAGCTCAAGAGACAGAAACACCCACATCCATATCGGATTACCTGGGTGCAGGATGACCACAAGGTCATGGTCAGTGAACAGTGCCTGGTAAAGTTCCAGATCAGTGGATACCAAGATGAGGTATTGTGTGATATCATATCTATGGATGCATGTCATATGTTGTTGGGTAGACCATGGCAGTTTGACAGATGTGCTGTACATGATGGTCGTGCAAATACCTATTCCCTGACAAAGGATGGAGTGCGACATAAGCTAAAACCATTGAGGGAGACTGAAGAAAAGGTATGTGGTATTGCAAGGATAACTTTTATTGATGGAAGAAATTTCCTAGATGCTATGAAGCATGAGCATGTATGTTTTCCTTTAATTCAAAAAGCTGGTAAAGAAGAAGTAGAAGATGTTCCTGTAGAAGTTGCAGATTTGTTGAATGAGTTTCAGGATATTGTATCCGATAACGTGCCTGATGGATTACCACCAGTCAGGAAGATCAGCCATCAGATGGACTTGATCCTAGGAGTGAGTTTTCTGAATAAGGCAGCACACAGAATGACACCTGCAGAAAGTGAGGAGTTGAACAGACAAGTACATGAGTTGTTAGAGAAAGGATTGATCCATGAGAGTTTGAGACCCTGTGCTATACCAGCGATATTAGCACCAAAGAAGAATGGAGAATGGAGGATGTGTACAGATTCTAGGGCAATAAACAAGATCATAATCAAGTACAGGTTTCCATTGCCACGAATGGATGATATTATGGACTGTTTGAGTGGAGCTGTGTATTTTTCATAGATAGATCTAAAAAGTGGATATCATTAGATTTGGATCAGAGAAGGAGATGAATAGAAGACTTCCTTCAAGACAAAGGAAGGACTGTATGAGTGGTTAGTCATGCCTTTTAGGCTAACCATTGCACCGAGCACTTTCATGCGGCTCATGAACGAGGTTCTGAAAGAATTTCTGGGTAAGTTTGTCATTGTTTACCTAGATGATATTTTGATCTTTAGTAAGACATTGGAGGAGCATATGATGCATATTCATATGGTATTTGAGAAGCTGAGAGAAGAGAAATTGTTGATTAATTTGAAGAAGTGCAGTTTTGTGAAGAAAGTGTTAGTGTATTTGGGATTTGTAGTTTCAGCAGAAGGTCTAAAAATGGACCCAGAGAAGGTATAGGCTATCCTTGAATGGCCTACTCCAAGGAGTGCTACTGAGGTAAGATCTTTTCATGGTTTGGCTAGCTTTTACAAAAAGTTTATCCAAAATTTTAGCAGTATTTGTGGACCCTTGACTGAAACAATGAGAGGGGATAGAAAAGAGTTTAAGTGGACTAATGGGGCAGAAAAGAGTTTTCAATTATTGAAACAAAAAGTTACAGAACAACCTATTTTAGCACTTTCAGATTTTAATAAGGTGTTTCAAGTAGATTGTGATGCTAGTGGTACTGTAATAGGAGCTATTATGAGCCAAGAAGGTAAACCTGTTGCGTATTTCAGTGAGAAGTTAAATGATACCAAGAGGAAGTATTCTATTTATGATCAAGAATTTTATGCTATAGTTCAGGCATTAAAGAAGTGGAGACATTATCTTCTTCCTAAGGAGTTTGTTTTGTATACTGATCATCAAGCTTTGCAATATTTGAATAGTCAAGGAAAGTTGAATCAGAGGCATTTGAAATGGGTTGAGTTTTTGCAGAGTTATACATTTGTTTTGAAACATAGGAGTGGAAAGTCTAATAGGGTTGTAGATGTTCTTAGCAGAAGGCAACTATTGCTGATAGAAATGCAGATTGAAGTGGTTGTGTTCAAGGAACTCAAGAATTTGTATCCAGAGGATCCTGATTTTGGTGAAGCTTGGAAAGCTTGTACAGAACCTGTTACTCTAGATAGAACGAAATTGTTAGATTTCATCATCCAGGATGATATGCTATTTAGAGGGAGTCAGTTGTGCATTCCACGAAGTTTTATGAGGGAGAATCTCATCAAGGAGAAGCATAGTGGAGGATTGGCTGGACATTTTGGTCGTGATAAAACCATTGGTTTAGTTAGTGAGAATTATTATTGGCCCCAGTTGCAGCAAGATGTGAAGAAGTTTGTACAGAGTTGCAGAGTATGTCAGATGGCGAAAGGAGTGAAGCAGAATATAGGGTTGTATCAGCCATTACCTATACCAGAGAAGCCTTGGGAGGATATCATAATGGACTTTGTTCTTAGTTTACCGAGGACTCAGCGGGGGCATGATTCAATTTTTGTGGTGGTTGACAGATTTTCAAAGATGGCACATTTCATTCCCTGCAAGAAGACTAATGATGCTGTTCATGTAGCATAATTGTTTTTCATAGAAGTAGTGAGACTTCATGGTTTGCCAAAGACCATAGTTTCAGATCGGGACACTAAGTTTGTTGGATATTTCTAGCGTACATTGTGGAAGAAGTTGAAAATAGATTTGAAGTTCAGTTCATCACATCATCCACAGACTGATGGATAGACAGAGGTGGTGAATAGGAGTTTGGGAAATTTGCTGAGATGTTTGGTTGGAGATAAGCCAACGGGATGAGATTTGATTTTACCACAGGCAGAATTTGCATACAATAATTCTGTCAACAGGAGCACTGGTAAATCACCATTCTAGATTGTATATGGAAGTAGTCCAAGAAATGCATCTGAATTGAGGAAGATAGATAAAGGAGAAATAAGTAGTGCTGAAGCTGAGGATTTTACAGAACACTTGAAGAACATCCATGGGGAGGTGAGGAAGCATATTACCAAGATGAACGCACAATATAAGGCTAAGGAAGATGAGAAAAGGAGGTATAAGGAATTTTAGGTCGGTGATGAAGTCATGGTTCATTTGTAGAAGGAGCGGTTTCCAGTTGGTACATATAACAAGCTAAACATGAAGAAGTTTGGACCATGCAGGATATTGAAGAAGCATGATTCAGGAAACGCATATGAGGTAGAATTGCCTACTGAGCTAAATATTTCACCAGTGTTTAACATTTCAGATCTGATAGAGTATCATGAAGGAGGTGTTGAAGATGAGATCATAGTAGCACAGTGGAGTATTCCAGCAACTAGTTCAGACACTAAGGAGATTGAAGATATACTGGATAGTTGTGTTGGCAGAAGCACAAGGAACAGGACATATGAAGAATATCTGGTCAAGTGGAAAGGATGACCTGTTGAAGATTCATCATGGCTAACAAAGGAGGAGGTTAACCATCTTGGTTTTCCTCTACACACATGAGTCGTGACAAGGTCACTTCTCAAATTATCCCAGGTGTCTGATGCAGGAGCATCCTGGGTGTAAGAGCAATCTTGCATCACCCAAAAATATTTATGTTTTTATATTCAATAAGGGTTATTTTGTGTAGAGCTGCTATTTATGGAAAGTTACTATTTTTGGTAATTTTTGTATGTGCTCAGAATGATCTGATTTCTTTCTTGGAGGTTCATTTTGGTCATATAAGTCTGCCAGTAAAGTTTCATTGCCAGATCAAGTGTATATTGGAAGATATTGAAGATTTTCGGTATTGGTAGCAGGGTACAGAAACTTTGAACTCAGTTTTGAAGGCTTTAGAGGCCCCGGATGAGGTCAAAAATTTGGGTGATGGGTGCTTGCGCAAGTCAAGCTTGTAGAGCACTTCGTGGCATTTCCAAAATGGGGTTATAATTGTTGATCGGGTCAACTGGTGATGACTTATGGTCTTCGGAAGTTGGGCCACCTGAAATGGCGAAAAATAATTTTCTTCAAAATTTCTGTTCAGGTTTCAAAGGTTATCTTGAGCCGACTATGATGTAATGAAATGTAAAATAAAATAATTCTAAGTTTGGTCAGCCTTATTGGCTAAAATTCTGGAACCTTCCCAGGCGATGAAAAATTACCTATATAAGGAAGGCTGTATTATTGTCTTAGGCAGTTCAGAATAGTTCTGGGTAGTAGATCTAGGTATTGATTCGAGGCTTTGTCCTACAGAATATTGTAAGGGAATTCCCATGTGGCTTTGCATATTGTAATTCTAAAAGTTTGTAATTCCACATTTGTGGAGATAATAGGAAGCCAATTTTCTGTTCTTGCATATTGTTTTGGTTTCTCTGTTTCTGTTATGTGTTTGTGGTATTAAGGGGAGCACCCTTCATTAGACACTTGCTTAGGTCATTGCTTAGAGTTTCTACCAAGCCTTAGAACCTTTCGGAAAATATTTATACTTTGATCTTCTTTTTTCTATTTGGGAAAGGTTACCCAACCCTAGGTATTACCTAGCTATTCCCTCTTTGTGGACCTTGGTGTTTATCTCCTAGAATGGGGGAGTGAGCCTTTTAGGTATCCACATGGTTGGGTGGTAAATATTTTTATCGAGGTACCTTTTACAGATGTAGTGCTTATGGATTCATGCTTGCATAGTGTTCCAGTTTTGAAGACTTGTACTTATCTTTCATGATGTAAAATTATTGTTACCTCCCAAGAGGAGATGAATGTAATGTAATCATTAATTTATTTCAAAATGATGTAATTGGAATGGGTATACTTAGGAGAAATGAAAAAGGGATATCACAAAATTTATGTATATGATGTGTGTTGAAAAGGAAAGGATTTTGTAACATTCCAAGTTAAGTAGTATGCTTTTCATTATTGTTGATTAAGTGAAAAACTATTGAAAATCAAATGTAATAATTGTAATTTATCAAATGATTTAGATGATTCTATTTTCTTTAAAATTTATATTGTTCATAAAGGGTACTTAGGAAAATAGATGGATTTAAATGGAAAATTGAAATGAAAGTACTTTGCATTTCTTTATAAAGAATCTTCGAATGATATGATGTAGTTTTCTTTAAGAAGTAAATCTTGTTGTTAGTATACTTAAAGGAATTAAATGAATTGTTCATAAAATAGTAGGGATCCTTGGGAGGAATCTAAGTTTAACTATGTTTGAGTTTTGTTTACATAATTCTTTTAAAAATTCAAAATATTTCATAAATCATTACTTAGGTTTTCTTTTACAAAGAGAATCTTTGTTCTCTTCTCTAGTTCCCTTGCAGGGCATGACATATCATGTCACATGATACTCACCAAGTATTCAAAATAATGTGAAAATATATATTACCTTAATGTAATTTTAGAGTTTATAGAGATATCATCTCATGATATTATGAGTAATGGCCACAAAATCAAGTCACATGATATTCACCATGTATTCATAGTAATAGCCTACCAACATCATGTTAGATAACAGAGAGGGGGGCTAAATAATATAAATTAGTTATCCTATAGTCCCAAACTCTTAGATGTACTTTTTCAAACCTATTCAACAAATCAAACTTTTCGGTAAGATAAAATAACTATATTTCTGATCATTTACCAAATACTAGTAATTATCCAAAAATGTCTTTACCGATTAATCAAATATGTAACATGTAAAGTATGATAGAAAAAAAATCATAAAAAATAACACATAACACAATGATTTAACATGGAAACCCTACTAAGGGAAAAAACACTTGGGACTAGTAACCCAAAAATATTTCACTCTTCTGAAGTGAGATCGGTTATGAGCCAACCTTCTAAAAGGTTATAATGCACATTGTTAAGTGTCACCTAGTTAAAGTATTTATCACTAACATTTAACTTTTGACCAGCATTCACTATGGGGTCAACAAGATAACAATTAACATTCCTTGAATGTCATATGGAAATTTACAAAAGATTCTTAAGTCCACTCAGTTAAGAGATTTAACTGTAACAATGGTTAAACTGATACAGTAGTGATCTGATACAAATACAACTCAATTTGAAAATATTCAGATCTATGCTAAGCTCATTAAAAATCTTCTAATTAATAAACAATTCACTTCCTCATATGCTTCAACTTACTTCACTCGGTATGTCTATAGTTCATCTTAGTTCTGTCTGTAACCAGTTTAATTAGGAATGCAGGAAAAATGTCTTCAGACAAAATCTTCTGTAGTCTATATTTATCTGGCATAGTTCAACAATGAATCTCATGTCTGTTAAATAGACATGTAAACCATTCTCATATCAGCCATTAGATTTTGTCTCTTAATCTTCTTCATCCATTTTTCCACTTTAAACTTCCTTAGCAGATGTGTGAATAACACATTTCATTCTCTTCCCTTCAATCATCTCTAAATTTTTTTAGCCATGGATCTTATAACAAACTTGATCTGTTACCTCAGAATCATAAGCAATTTCTAGCTCATCAATTTCAGTCAGTTGTTATAACATTTAATGTTTTCATCAGTACTTGATTAATACTGAATGCATCGATGATAACTAACTTAGTTATTACTATCACTCTGTATACACAAGACTGAGTTAGTGTATACAAAATTATTTAATTACAAACCACATTAACTTGTTCAATTCTGATCTCTTCTTCATAACACAATAATGTAACATGGTCAAGTCAACAATATAATGCCATAGACTCATCAATAAGTTACCCGATGTATAGCTTACCCTTATCTATGATATCCATCTTTTCCTTATGTAGATTTCTCATTTCTTCACCATTTCTTGCTTCTACAAATATTCAGATGTTTGTAACTATCACAATAATTATAGTCAAAACTAGTTGACATCAATGACAACATATTGACTAATTTAATCATCTTACATATCAGTTTAATAGCTTGGTGATCTCTAATCACTACTTCTTCTATTCATCAATATATTCAATCAATTGTAGCTCATCAATCTCTCTCTTTGGAATTGATGGCAACACAAACAATATGAAATATGTCATACCATACCAAAAATTAGTTCTACAAGTATATAGATAAATGTTGTAGTTTGATAAGATCTCCCTAGCTTGATATTTAATATGTTTAATCACTAGAAACAACATTCCATGAAGACTCTCCCTGTGGATCTGATCTTCTTCAGTTCCCTAATTTGTTCTCTCTTTTTTCATGTTCTCATCAATAAATATTTCATATAAATCTCTCTCCCTTTGACAACAATGCCAAAAGATAATAAACACATCTTTAGTAGCCAAGTTGTTCTCTATTATTTGGTCTAGATCAAGTACCTTCATGTACTGATATACAATTCTCTATTCCATCTTCTACAATCTTTCACATCCTTAGGAATCCTAAAGTGTGAGCTATGTGCATCAACATAAATGATTTTTTGACAAAATATAAGTTGATGCAACCTCTTGATCACCTTAGTGACTGATAGAAAGGGGACATACCCATAGTCTAGTCATGTCATACCCCACAAGGGAACCGGGGAAAAGAAAAAAGATTCTCTTTAGAAAAGAAAACCTAAGTAATGAATTATAAAAAATTTTGAACTTTTTAAAAGAATTACATGAACAAAACATATACATAGTTTAGCTTAGATTCCTCCCTAGGTTCCCTACTATCATATGAAAATTCCATTTAAGTTCATTAAATATACTAACAACATGATTTACTTCTTAAATATACTATCAACTCTAACATTTGAACTCATCTATATTCGTAAGTATCCTTTGTGAACAATATAACATTTAAAATATTAATACCACACAATAGATACATCTAAGAATTTGAACCATTACACATAGGACATCATTAGATTTGATTCACTAACTTTTCTTAATCAACAAATAATGAGATCCTACTATCTCATTTCAAATCTTACTAAATCCTTTTCTTTTCCAACAAACATTATTTACATAAAGTTCATATTTTCCCTTTTTCCTTTTCCTAAATCTACCCATTCCAAATACATCATTTTAAGATACATTAATAGTTATATTATATTCATCTCCTCTTGGGAGGTAACAATAACCTTACATCATGAAAGATAAATACAAACTCTTCATTCTTCAAAACTGGAACATAAGCAAGCATGAATCCTTAAGCACTGCATCCACAAAAGATACCTCGATAAAATGATTTTCCACCTAGCCATGTGGATACCAAAAGTCCCATTCCCCTATGCTAGGAGATAAACACAAGGGTCCACAAAAGGAGTAATAACTAGGCCATACCTATGGTTGGGGTAATGTTTCCCAAATAGAAACTGAAAAGAAAATCAAAGTACAAATCATTTCCCAAAAGGTTCTAAGGCTAGGTAGAAACTCTAAGGAAAAAAATAAGTGTCATAACATAGCCCTCACCCCTTGGGTTGTCTTGGTACTAGCCACTCTTGGCCCTGGCCCCTAAGTAGGCACATGAAGAACTGAATGCCTTTCATACAAACAAATGCCATTTGATTGTACCTACTCATAGGTACCTTCTCCCACTCCCATCGATAGCCTTTACTAGCACTAATGGCATGGGTGAGGCATAGATTAATCTTTTTAGTATTTGAACCCATTCTCATAAGTTTTAAGTTAAGTTATCACTTGTTAAAACAACTCTTCAGTATCTTGGTACTAGCCACTTAGAGCCCCGACCCCACACTAAGAGCCACTCACCTAGTGTTCTTAGGTTTCCTACCCTTACCCAAACATCATAAACACATAATACATGAATTAAAACTAATCATAACATCATTTAAGAATTTCCACACACAAATAGGAAATATTAGGAACATTTAGGAAACCATGGAATAGGCCTAATCCACTGGACAACCCTAAACCCTAACCTTGATCCCTAAACACATCATGAAACTTAACAAGGCATCTAATTGCAAAACATCAAAAGTAAACCCCATAACTTCAAAAAAACAACTAATGAGCATAAATAGGTGGTACAAACTTTCACATGCATTACCACAACATTCCATCTATGGAAACCTCATGTGCCTAAAATTTGGCTAAGTCTGAAATTTTTCAGAAATCTCCAAAATCTAGAATTTGCATCTTAACTCCTATGAAGCTGAAACCTATCTCAAACATCTTGGAATATATTTATACAAATATAACTTAAATTAAGTATCAGACTTATACTTAAATGATATATTTGTATAAATCCTATAAATTTTGAGCCCTTGAAACCCTCAAAAATCCAAATGACTTTGTATAAAAACCCATACAACAATGTATGTATTCCCATATGATATTTGACCAAGTGTCATACATGTATAACTACAATGTCATGTTAGAGCTTTTCTTGTAGGACCAAACTTGAATAAATATATGGGCTTGATTCTCATATTGTGCACTCAAGTTTGACAAGAAATAGTCTAATTGATGAGGATTAAAATGAATCCTCCTTCTTCTTTGAGCTCCACATCACTCAGGTGGGTATTGCCTTATCTGCACACTCATGACTCGTCTTGATAAACAAAAGGCCTGTAGATAAATTATTGTGGAATAGATTTTAGACTCTTCTAGGTATCTTGTACCCTAATGATATCATGTCTTATGCAATAGCCCTATTTACATAGAATGAATCCAAAAACTAGAATGGACCTCCACTATCTACTACCAACATGAAAGGGAAAGGTACTCCATTTGAATGATTTTAATGTTGGGTTGAATGGACCCCTGAAACACCCTAAGTTTCTCATAGACCAGTACCTTATCCAATGGGAAATAGATTCAAATGCCTCATTGCAATAGAGCTATGAAATAAGAAGACAATACATCTACCTTAAATTAGATCATACATTACCAAACCACCTGTGTACCTAGATATGCTATCACCTATTCAGAGGAAAATCTGGGAACAAGCAATACATTAACCTGCATCCACTAAAAGAAAAACATGAGACATCCTTGATACCCCAATTCATACACATCTAAAAACCAGTCCTAAACCTAGTTGCTTCTACAAAAACAACTCTACTATAGACACTCACTAGAAATGCAAGTAGAAAGACTACAACACCCTTGATGCTATAATCAATAAGTCTAAAACCCAAATGGAGACAATCTGATAATAGTAAAAATATATTGAAATCTCATACATAAGACATCTGTTACAACTTCTTTATATTCTCATAGCCAGAAAGGAAAGAGGGATCACCCTATATGCAAAGAAGAAGGAAAATATTTACAAGGCAGAACATTCATGGAACTAGCCCACAAAAGAAAATTTGAACTGGCGCTAGAACCCTTCTAAATGATCTTGAAAATCCTTTTATATGAACAAGGATTGCAACAAGAAAATGATCATTTAGGGAAAAATTAGGTCTGTAACAACCAGGTACAACAAGAAATGAAAGACTATAGAAAAGCCTAGAAATCTGGGAGAATCAGATTAAATATGATGTACAGATATTTAGTTTCATATTCTAAGCTTACCACAAATACAATTTCAACCAATTTCTTGTAGCAGACAAAACAAAATTTAATGCTAGGACCAAATAGAAAGATTCCACATGTACATAGCATGGAAATCACTGACATCAATCAAACCCTAGCTACCTGTGTCAACTAACAGTCCTTTGTATTTACTCGGCATGGAACCCCAAGATGGAAAAATTAGATCTTCATGACAACCTATGTCCTCTACATCATTATCCAACTAAAAACATCTAGGAAAATCAATTCTAAACCACTGTTTTGTTTTATATGGCTTACTGCTTCAAACCCTAGCAAAAACCCTATAGAAGATTTGAATTTAAATGAAAATGGTTACTTTATCAGGTTTAGAACATGAACATTGATTTTATTTCTTCCTGGCAGATCAGGCCACTCAAAATATCCTTTAAAATAGTCAACTAGGCTTTGAAAAGTCTTTGGCCTTGTCAACAATTCCTTGGCTAATGGGAAATGAGCATGTCAGCACATCTGTCAGTTTGGACCCATGCATCTCAACAAGCTTTACTAACCTTTAGTCATTCAATGAATACATGACTAAAGGCATTCTCCAGTTTGTGAAACACTTTTTCTTAACCACAGTCTGGTTTGGCGATTACGTGAACACTGCATTTGCCAAGTCTCAAAGTCTTTCCTTGACCCTGGGTTACATTGCAAGAACAAGAGAAACCCTTTGTCACCAGATTGCTTAATACTTTTTATAATATTGGGCCCACTGAAAACTGCCACATCACTCTATCTACAACAAATAAAAACTTGACACCTTAGCATCCTCTAAAAACTAGATCCACCGCATACAAGCCCTTTAAATTGGATGCTTGTCGCATGATCTCAAGAGGGAAGAACATTCCATGAGATCATGCACCCACCATAGATCTACCTGCACTACTAGCAACCCTATAGATTCCTCTGACACTAGCCCCACTAACACATCCCTATCACTATCCACAATGACCAATCAGAACACCACAACTCAGCAACACCTGGAAAATGGTCCCACTGTCTAGCCTTTAATTGGATGACCAGCGCATGATCTCATGGGCTCAGAAGATTCCATGAGATCATGTGCCCACTATTGATTTTGAGGAATATGAAAACTACCAGGTCCTACTAACAATACCCCATGTCATCAATACCTCTATCCAATCAGATAAGGCCACATCACAATATCTGGCAAGTGGACATACAACTTTTTCATTGCACATAGGTCATTCTAACAGCCTCCACCTCATACTCAAGCTTGACCAATAAGAAATGAACATGGTGGTGTGACTTAGCACTAGACCTAGTGAGGAACATCATACCATTGGTAGATCGGATGGATGGTGCATGATCTCATGGGGGAAGAATATTCTATGAGATCATACACCCATCATAAGATTAAAAGAGGCTGAGATACTAGGCCCATCAGGACAGATGACACCTTGTCACTAAATCACATGTGAGAACTCCTGATAGCAAATAGTCTTGCGAAACAATGACAACCACACAATTTTAAAGGTTGACACTTAGGAAAAATTAATGAGAGACTTGGGCTTTGATAGAAAAATTAAAAGGGGTCCCGATAAAGTAACTTAATGACATAACATGTGAAGTAGTTATCACAATTTTAGCACATGGGCATTTGGGACTTTAGTGACTAAAAAAGTAACGCTCAATTAGAATAAGGCGAGGATAGTCTAGGGTTTCTTTTCACCAACAACTAGAAATTTTGAATTTATGAACCAAGACTTGAGGCCAGGGGCAAGGAAAAACATTGCAAAGGCCAGAGAAAATTTACACAACCATGAAATTTTTTTGCAGGTACTAACATGTCGTACGACATTGCATGACACTTTCCTGAAATTAAATCTAAAACTTCCTAAAAACTCCAAATGACTTTGTTAAATAAATCATATGAAAATGTATGTATTCCCATATGACATTTGACCAAGTTTCCTATGGGTATGAATACAATGTCATATGACACTGCAAGATACTTTTTCAAAATTTAATTCAAAACTACCTGAAAAGGCCAAAAAATGACTTTTTAAGGCATGAAGAGTGTCTAGGAAAGGTTCCCTGAGGTCAACCTGATGTAGGGACCTCAGTACCACATCCATAGCACATCATCAACATTACCCAAGCCTTAGACAAGAATAATTAATGGAAAAACAATAATCCACAGAGAAGCTTGCAAGAGGAAAAGAGTACGAAACATGACTCCATCTCATTCCTCAACCTTCCTATCGCTTCCTATTTCTTTCTAAAATTCCCTATTTCATTCAATAATAGATAAACACATCCTCCCACATGAGAAAAAAAAACATTCCTAACTTCCCAGAAGGATCTCATAATACATAATAAATAAGTAAACAAAAACTATATAAACATACATAATTTACTTCTCGAAAACACAGAAGATAAGACATTTATATTTATTTTTTGATACACATTAAAAAATCATATTATAATTGTTGGTGTAATGAATTATTCCTAATTACACTTTACTTAATCTTACTTAGGTTAATGCATTGCATAGTAGTTTGTCATTGAGACACCTAGGAATGTGCACATCTATTAAGCACATGGTGTAGGAGAAATTCCACTTTTGGTGTGATAGTTGTCATCACATACCTCATTGTGTGTGAGATCCACCTTTTCTGCTATTATCACATCATCATCCTAATCCATTGCACATACTTCATTTCATAATGGAGGATGATCCACATTTGGTAGACATGTGATTACACCTAGCATAGGTGATAGCTTATCAACTCCTTATCATTGTCTCTTATCTCCTTTCCTATATAAGGAGGCCTATTATGTACATTTAATCATGTCCATGATCAATAATATCATTCTTGCATCTTAATGCAATTGTCTTGCCAATCTCTTAGGGAAGTTATCTTGGTCTTCCATTCGATCCTGGGGGTGTTGTAGAGTCACCTAAAACTCTAACATGGTATCAGAGCTCTCAAGGTGTGAAGACCTCTTCTCAAGAAGTGAAATCTTGGCTTGATTCAATTGTGGGTGTAGAATAAAGGTATTTGGACATCACCATTGCATAGTCTATTTGGAGAAAATTTGGGGTTTTGTATTTTGTGGCTTTCTATTGCAGGACAATATTGGTGCTTGCTGATGCAAATCAGAAGTTGGCATCATATTAAGGAGGTCCAAAAAACCCTAAATCAAATTTTATTTCATCCAAATTGGACACTTGAGGCCAAATCTAGAGCTATTTGAATTTTGGAAGTACAGCGGTGGTGATTCAAAAAAAATAATTTCAGAGGCGATTTTCAAACAACAATATCTCAGTATCTGGACTCCTTTTTTTGAGCAATTTTTTTTGTTTTGGGGTAGAATTTCATGATCTACACAATGGTTTAGGTGGTTTCTTATCTCTGTTCCTAAATTTTTTTAAAAATCACAAATCTTAGTTTTTGCAACTTCTAAGGGCTCGTTTGAGCTCATATGAACTCCTTTTTAGGTGCAATTTTTTTTGAAAGTGCATAATTTGTTCTATATTTTCTAGGTCTGGAATTAGATTTTAGTGACTATGACTAGAAACTATACTTTCAAAAATTGGCTTAGTTTTTTCATTTGTAATGCATAAGCCTTAGCTTGGTCTTTTGCATAATGATCTAAGTCTATTATAGCCTAATTTTGGAGTGTAATAATTTGTTGATCTCAATTTGTAATGAGAGAAGTGTATCATTAATGTAATCATGGGTTATGAAACACATCCTGCAGTAGTACTTTTGACTAAGGATAATTATGAGTCATGGGCAAAAGGAATCATCACACATTGTAGATGGCTTAATCTCTTGTTTCATCTTTATGGACTCATTCTTGAGCCAAAGTCATCGGGGAAGCAATATGTTTGGGGAGAAAAGAATGCTCATATTATCAATTTGATTATTAGTAGCATCAGTTTGTGTCTCTTCTATGACATCTACCCAAAATTTAGAGGTGTTCAATGTCCACACATAATTTGGACAATCATTTGGGAGATTTTTGGTGGTCCACATGTTCCTCCATTGCCAGATGATGTTGCTTCAGATTGCCTCATTCCTCTTGATGATGTAGATTATATTCCCTATGATGATTATACTTTAGATGCAATTGAAGAATTTGCACCAATTGAGAGTGAGGATGATCCAGTGGCTCCTCCTATAGCTCCTACTTCTCTAGTTGAGATCACACAATCATCTCTTGTTGGTGATTCTAGTGATTCATTGCAAGAGATATCTATTTGTCTTCCTGATTGGAATTCTTACTCGCCAGATATTGGTTCATTATTTGTGGAGTCTCATATTTTAGATTTGGGAGACATACTTGAGGGAGTTTCTCTTCTCTTTGATGATATTTTCATCATAGTTGGAGATACTTCTTCAGCTTATTTGGAGATTGTTATTCATGATTCTTCTTCTTCACTTGGTTTGTCACTTGATGTGATAGATTCTTTAAGCTTGGAGATTCCTATTCAGTCTTCAGAGATGCATATTTGGAGACCTTCTTCCTTATTTTATTTGGATATGGATTGGTTAATGGCATCATCATCATACTTCATTTGGATTCCACTTCCTAGTTCCTATCCAGAATGGGAACCATTCCTACATTTGTACTTGGTATATCTTCTTCCCAAGAGGAGAAATGTTGTTTGTAGTCATTGGAATATACTTTGTCTTCAAGCGCTCACCATTTTTGTAGTAGATTATACATTATGGGGGGGGGGGGGGATATCATGTCCCCAACTATCCTTCTTATGGGGGGATAATTATTTGTATATACATGATGTATGTAGTTCTTGGGGGGTCTTGAGTACTCCATCCATCCATGCATCTTGTTTTCTTCTCTCTTTTTGGGGGAGGGTTTTTCCCATGAGGTTTTCCCTCTTTCTCCAATTTATGAGAGTTATGCATTTCATGTATTGCATTTTGTACATGGGTACCTAAGATGGCCTAGTAGCTGGGACCCATCTTGCATTGTGAGTTTAAGTGCATTCCCCTAAGTTGCACTTAAGGGGGGGTGTTGGTGTAATTAATTATTCCTAATTACACTTTACTTAATCTTACTTAGGTTAATGCATTGCATAGTAGTTTGTGATTGAGATGCCTAGGAGTGTGCACATCTATTAAGCACATGGTGTAGGAGAAATTCCACTTTTGGTGTGATAGTTGTCATCACATACCTCATTGTGTGTGAGATCCACCTTTTGTGCTCTTATCACATTATCATCCTAATCCATTGCACATATTTCATTGCATAATGGAGGAAGATCCACATTTGGTGGACATGTGATTACACCTAGCATAGGTGATAGCTTATTATCTCCTTATCATTGTCTCTTATCTCCTTTCCTATATAAGGAGACCTATTATGTACATTTTAATCATGTCCATGATCAATAATATTATTCTTGCATCTTAATGCAATTGTCTTGCCAATCTCTTGGGGAAGTTATCTTGGTCTTGCATTCGATCCTGGGGGTGTTGTAGAGTCGCATATTAATTAATAGCTTATGGAATGTTTTGTTGGTGTAATTAATTATTCCTAATTACACTTTACTTAATCTTACTTAGGTTAATGTAGTGCATAGTAGTTTGTGATTGAGACACCTAGGAGTGTGCACATCTATTAAGCACATGGTGTAGGAGAAATTCCACTTTTGTTGTGATAGTTGTCATCACATACCTCATTGTGTGTGAGATACACCTTTTGTGCTCTTATCACATTATCATCCTAATCCATTACACATACTTCATTGCATAATGGAGGATGATCCACATTTGGTGGACATGTGATTAAACCTAGCATAGGTGATAGCTTATCAACTCCTTATCATTGTCTCTTATCTCCTTTCCTATATAAGGAGGCCTATTATGTATATTTTAATCATGTCCATGATCAATAATATCATTCTTGCATCTTAATGCAATTGTCTTGCCAATCTCTTGGGGAAGTTATCTTGGTCTTGCATTCAATCCTAGGGGTTTTGTAGAGTCACCTAAAACTCTAACAATAATAATATCACACACAAACACATTCATACAAATAGAAAAAAAAAACACTCATAAAAAAAAGCATCTCCAAGATAGATTCCTACCTGTAGTCCCACGAAGAACAATCATTGGAGAGAAGAAGACTCAAGAAATCTAAGCCCACTCCAAACACTCCTTCAGAATCCTTCTAAAATAAAACTCCAAGCCTCCTCTAGAAACAATCTAATTAAGTATCCTATCAAAGAATAATAAATTTCTCCCCAAAATAGTATAGATCTCTCAACACTAAAGCTTCCCCAAGAGATTGTTTTCTTTTTTTTCTTTCATCCAACTCTAAAGTACTATAAATTTCAATAGGATCTCCTATCTAGAACTATAATAAAATCTGCTAAGAATTACTTTGAGCCAGCCCCCTCTGCAAAAACATTCCTTCCTCTCTATATAAATAGAGGGAGTAGTTGCACAGGAAAAATCAACCAATTCAACTATCCCAACCAAATATTGGTTATTAGTTTAGGCTTAATAATATTTAATAATCCATTCCTGAGAAGAGATCTATAAATAAGTATTAACAATAATATAATTTATTTACTATGCTAAGTTACTTAAGCTAAAGTAAAAGGGAATTACCAAATATTATTTGCCACCCATAAAATAAGCTTATAAAATAGCTTATGAATAAAATACAATAAATACCTACTCACAAATAATTACATAAATATATGTATTCATATTCATATGTGTGCACCCATATGCCTATGCATACATATACTATTATTATTATAAATATTATTGCAACCCAAATAATAAAACATATTATTTATTCATACACTAATCCATATTCTTTACAAAATACAATAGGGATATATGTGTGTGTGTGTGTTTGTGTGTGTGTGTGTGTGTGTGTGTGTGTGTGTGTGTGTGTGTGTGTGTGTGTGTGTGTGTGTGTGTGTGTGTGTGTGTGTGTGTGTGTGTGTGTGTTAGGTAACTACTAACATAAGTTGGAATTTACCACTATTATTAAAACATTTATTATTATTATTGACATAGACATCTTATTATTATGAATATTATAAAACATTATTAATACCATAAAATTATTTATTATTATTGATATTAAAATCACATGATTTAATCACATACTAACTCATTCCTAACAAGATACACTAGTACATATAAGTAACTACTAATAGAGATAATTACTAAATCATACCCTCACATGAACAATAATTCACATCAATAATCTAGGAACAAAAATTGAACATGCCATGAAGACAATTAGAGCTACTGTACTCAAAACCTCATTCTCAATGAATGCAAATGACAAGAAACCAGCTACAATATCCAAAAAACCAACAAAATGAGATGACACAAAAATACATCATCCACACAAGGCACTGACTCAAGAACTCCCCACATAAGCATAAAAGGGTCAAAGGTAGACTTCCTTCTCATGGAACCTTGGTGACATCTCTGTAACAACAACAACAATCAATGATTTTGAGGGATCACTCAAGCCTATGAGATGAGGTGAAGATGATACCT
The DNA here is from genome assembly GCA_027943335.1 of Chamaecyparis obtusa. Taxonomy (NCBI): domain Eukaryota; kingdom Viridiplantae; phylum Streptophyta; class Pinopsida; order Cupressales; family Cupressaceae; genus Chamaecyparis; species Chamaecyparis obtusa. The sequence goes on from BSBK01013382.1 coordinate 23,019, forward strand.
AGTACCTAAAATCATGCATCACTAAGAGAGATACATGTGAACATATAGATATGCATACTAATCAGACATATGCAAATAGATGACTAGGATTGATACATCGTATGGACCTCAACTGAGTGAGTAACTATGACTTCAGCCTAAATCATGAAAACACATTAAACACGTATATACATGGAATATAAAACATCATAGCTAATATGTCATGCCCAAAATAAACATCCAAAAATGTAACATTTTTTTTTTTTTTTAAAAGGGTGAAATGCTAAGAGATGACTACAATGTTAGTTGTAATTCATCACCGACTATGCCGGGTGAAATCTAGGATCAAAGCAGTTAACTTTTGTAAGAAGAGTCAGACCTCAAAAAATGGGAACCCTAGTATATATAGTTTCCATAGGGACTTATGTTCAAGGTGCATTCCGAGTGTCTAGGCCATAAGTCTTCTTCCTAATTAACTAATTGGTTCGATAATGAAAAGAAATAATCATCTTAAGGATCATTTTTCCAATTGACTAAATTCCAAATGTTGATTAATGTTAGGCTTTTTTTCACCAACAACCTAAAGAATAAAATAAAACATTAACTTAATATATATGATACTTTAAAAGTTAAATCCATTTACACCAAAAATACTATAACCAATTAGGTCCCTATTTAACTCAATACCCTTAAAGTGATCTAACAATTGTGTCTTCAAACATACCCAAATATACATTTATAAGAAGATGCCAATAAAAGAAATCCCCTAACTCAACTCTAATAGCCTTAGCTTATTAACTAGTAATATAATCCAATAACACTATACTTAAACCCATGATCCTAGGTTTCCTCAACTAAAATTTGAAATAACCCCTAAACAATATCACACTAATTCCTTCTTAACTTATTCTTAATTAGAATAACTAATGTAGTTAGGAATCAATGAATATGTAATAATAAGATTACATAATTACCACATAGAATATTTGTTTACATCTAAAAGATACCCCTTCCTATAATAACACCTACCACTCTATGTCTCCTAGACCTATTACCCCTCTACCCTTAATTTACATATACTAATTTATGAGAAGGGAATGGAAAAAATATGTAACCAAATAAATAAAATTAATTCTCCCCTCAAAAAGTCCAGTCATCCACTAGCCCTACCAATGGGCTCATCACATCTTAATCCCAAAACCAATATCCTCAAATCTCCCACCTACCTACCCCTAAGCTAGTTTTCTTAACAACCTAGCCAAGACCCGAGTCAAAGGGGGCATATATCTAGGTAAGGGGATGAAATCTTGGTGGGTCCCACTACTTACATGGGTGATTTTTGTAGTAACCAAAGCTAGGATGGCTAGGGAATGGTTTTAAAGTTAATGCAACTTTTTAAAAAGTAATTCACCTTTCCCAAGGAGATAGCCAAGTAGTGGGTACACATGGAAGGGTATGAGGGTACCTTTTTTTTTACTAATGGGATGTGTCAGACTTACATGATAGAATTATGTGCACTTGGGGAAGAGGTAGCTTGCAAGTTGAGTGAATATTAAAGCCATGCCATCTCATGATATGCATAGAATTTAAGGAGAAGACAAGGCAATTAAAATTTGTGTTGAGTGTCACTTCTCAAGGGGCCCTTCTACTCATGTAAGGTGTAGTATTTGACCATGAAATAAACTTATTTTACTCCCAAACCAATCACCTGTGCATGGGAGAAAGACTTTGGTGTGGGGTCCACTAGCAACTAGAGAATTTTTATGGAGTTTTTTTATTAATAAAGTTAATTTGAAACTTAATCAACATAGGTTAGAGAGTATTAATATGGTTAATATATAGTTTAGGCTATTAGTTTAACTTAGGTGATTATATTGAAAGGGGAAAGGGGAATATTCTCTATGGTAAGAGAATATTTCCCTTCCGCATACAAAAACCAGAGAGTTATTTTCTCTAATAAAATTCTGGGAGGTGATATTTTATGGTATAGTTTTTTTCTTGTTTTCTCAAGCTTCTTGTTTGATAGAAGAGATCTAATAAAATGAGTTTGAGAGTTTAATTAGTGTAAGGAAATGTGAGGAACATGAATATCACATTACTTCATAATTTTAGTTTGATTGAGCTTATTTTCTTGACATGTTTATACAAGGAGAAAATTAGATTGAAATATTGTTTCAACTAAAGTGATGTGCATGTTGTATATCTGATTTATTCAAGGAGAGCTAGATTAAATTTGAGCTCAAATATTATAATCAAACATCAATAGATTACAAACTCTAGACATCTACATCCATATAAACATTCCATTGAAGTTAATAACTTGATTATTCTAACAACTTTGAAATCACTCTTTTTTTTCTTGCATTACATGGATAACTCTACTAATGTAAAAGAAAAATTATAATAGCATGAAGGTAATTGATCAGTCATAATCATAATGAGATCTCTCTTACATTTGAAAATACATATAACACAAAAAGAGAAGTCCTCTCATTTACAACTAACACAATACAAAGGTGGATAAAACTCAATCAAAGTTCAATGGAGATGACAACTCTCCTCCATTACATCTTCACAAAGATCAAAAGGTATACAACAACATATCATTATTTAATCTAGATGATGATTCCTCATCAAGAACCAACAATGCCACACAATATAGAACATTTATACACTATTACACCAAGAAGGAGAACTTCTTCAAGCATCTTCCACATGAGTATTGGCATCCCAAACCTGCAATAAAATGATGGAAAATCATGGGTGCTCACCGCCCAGCCTAGGTCTCTTATGAGACCACCCCCAAGCTTGGAGAACCAAGGCTAAATGGGTATGCAACAAGATCAACAAGATGCTCACAAAACAAGTTACACAAACATGCATAGAACAAATTACTCCCTCCCAAGGCTACACAAATGAGTCTTACAAACTCATTGAAGAGGGTGGAGGTGGACTTTTCCAAGGGGAGATTGCCATTGCATACTAATTTCTCAACATGAGCATTTTGTTTCCTCTTCAAGGCTATTTAACCAATATCTTCATACACATACTAATTTCTCAACATGAGCATTTTGTTTCCTCTCCAAGGCTATGTAACCAATATCTCCATACACATACTTTCCTTATCAATATCCACAAAATACAAGGATACAATGGCTTCCATGGTGCCCATACACCATGGACTTATCCCTCTTCTCCAAGAGAAGAGACTCTCACCTCATGGAGAGCCCAACTAACCCCTCCACCCATAGGCCACTTCATCCCTTCCCAAAGGGTGAGTAATGCCTCACACCCATAAACAAGAACTCCCTCAATCAAGCAAAAAAAAAAACAAGATCAAACCATGAAATCAAAACCCAAAATCCCTCCATTACAACACATTATCACAACAAGAACTGAGATTCATATGCATGAGAGAGAAAAATACAAGCTAATCTAATGAACAAGTAGAAAGGCTTCCATGAGAAGAGTAACCAACCTCCACAAGTGTGATAGAAATGGAGATTTGAGAAGAGCTTATCCACTTATCCTTTCCCAATCCAAACCCTAATGTCTCCAAATGTAGAGAGTGGGTGAATACCAACTAAATCTTCTAAGGGCCTCTAAAAAGGCTTCCAAATTTCTACCCCTCCACCATCCATAAATGCAGACTTGACTCTATGACCTTTTTGTCTTTCCTTGTCCCCCCATGATAAATGCTTGATTGAAAGAAAGGGGGTGGAGTTGGGTAGAGATCATGACTTATCAAATTTCGAAGTCAAGGGTAAATGGGTCATAAATTAGGTTACCAAGGTCACTAGGGAATTATAGACATGCTCAAAACCTTCCTAACCCATAACCCTATCCATTAGGTACTTAAATTATGTCAAAAATGACCCCTAGAACCCCTTTTTGGCCTCTAGAAGTGACTAGAACTAAGATGGATTAAAAAAAGCACATAACAAGTGTCAAGTGACACTAACAATTATAGAATACATACCCAAGGTCCTACCTAGATGACAACAAGAAATTAATTAATAACACACATGCAAAGATTCACATTTACAAGGAGTTCACATAACAATGAGGCTTTTAATACCATATCGGATTAAGCCTTGGCTTACTCAATTCACATTTGTTTAACCTTGGTTCTCTGATTAATTCCATGGTTCTGTTACCTACACACTACACATTGAGCATCAGTAGTCCAAGATGATAACATTACATGAAATATACATATTCAATTCATAATTTAGCAACATAATCAATGTGCATAATTCAATTCTAATTGCTATATGCAGAATCCAAATTTTCCATACAAAGTGCTTAAGCATCACAGTTATATAATCATCATGACATGTCACCGATGGAGAAATAAAATTTAAACATGATCCAATATTCCCATCAAAATCTCAACATACTCTAAATTTTAATGCACATCATAAGGTGATGCACATGGCATAATAATCATCATCAAAATATAGTATCTCGAGTCTCTATCAAAATAGATCACCAAGTGTATCAAAATGCATATAAGAAAAGATGCTATGATGGGTTGGGGTGAGGCCTCACATCCTCCCCCAGTAGGCATGAACTTCCTCTTGGAGTTCATAAAAAATATATGGGTACTGTGATCTCATCTATGCTGCATCCTCCCATGAAGCTGTGACCTCATCATAACAATCCCACTGGACCCTAACTTGGTCCAACTCTCTACCTTGAAGTGCCAGGGTTCATTGGCACAAAATATAAATGGGCTCCAAGGCTACCTGTCTATCTGACTCCACCTGCAAGGCATCCCAATCTATAATGTGAGACTCATTAGAAATATATTTCCATAACACAGATACATGAAACACATCGTGGATGCATGATAGGCTGGGTGGCAAAGCTAAATGGTAGGAAACTGGTCCTATCCTCTCTAATATCTCAAAAGGTCCAACAAAGCGAGGTGCTAACTTAGAGCCCTTTCCAAAATAGATTGGACTCTTATGCGGTCACACTCTCAAGGAGACCCTATCTCCAACCATATACTCATGGTCAACCCTCTTCACATCTGCATACTTCTTCTATCGATCCTTGGCCTCTCTAAGGCATTTTATAATCAAGACCACTTGTTGCTCCATATCCTTGACCAACTAAGGTCCAATAGATATCCTATCCTTGATCCTATCCCAACTCAAAGGTGTCCTACATGGTCTACCATATAAGGCCTGATATGGTGGCATACCAATAGAAGAATGATGCCCATTGTTATAGGAAAACTCTACCAGATGTAGGTATTCCTCCCACTTGACTTGATTGTCCATCACATACATACGTAACATATCCTCTAACACTTGGTTAACCCTCTCTATCTAACCATCTATCTGAGGGTGATATGTTGTACTAAAATTGAGCTTGGTGCCCAATGCTACCTATAACTCTCTCCAAAAAGTTGATGTCAATAAGGAGTCTCTATCTAAGATGATCTTACAAGTAATGCCATGGAGTCTGACAATATCTTGTAGGAACACCTGAGCTACATATCATGCTATGAAAGTAGTACACACGAGTGAGAAGTGGGCAACCTTGGTCAATGTGTCTACTATTACCAAGATGGCATCATGGTGGTGAGAAGACATAGGGAGACCAACAATGAAATCCATGGATACAACATCCCACTTCCACTTGGCAATCTCATGTGGCTGTAGGAGCCCACCTGGATGACTCTGCTTAGGCTTAACTCTCTAACACTCTAGGCATCTAGCCACTATGTTGGCGATCTATAATCTCATTCCTGGCCAATGATACAATTGTCTCAAATTTGCATGCAACTTCTTAACTCCTGGGTGAGCTTCATATTGGGCTCTGTGAGCCTCAAGCATAATCAAACCTCACAAGTCCCCCGTAGAGGGTACATCAATGCATCCTCTATGACGTAAAAGTCCATCAGACTCTAAGGAATACTCAGCAAATCTTCCCTCAAGGGGTCTCTGAGAATGGATAGCCTAACAAACATCTACATAAAACCCATCTTCTGGCAAGTGATGCAAAATACACTCCCTCATATCTATACTAGTACTCATAGAGGAGATCTTGTGTCACCTCCTACTCAAGGCATCTATAACTACATACTCTTTCCCCTTAATGTAATGAACATCAAAATCATACTCACACAAAAACTCCATCCATCTCCTCTACCTAGCATTAAGATTCAGATGTGAAAAGATGTATTGAAGACTCTGGCGATCTGAATGGAGCTCAAATCGGTGACCTAGAAGAAAGTGTCACCATCTCACCAAGGCATGAACTACTGTTGCAAGCTCTAGGTCATGAGTAGGATATTTGAGCTCATGGGTCTTCAACTTCTTGGATTCAAAAGCTATAGGATGACCATCCTACATAAGAACTACTCCTAATCCATCCAAAGATGCATCAATGCACACAACAAAGTCTGCTAAAGGATTTGGCACTGCTAAAATCAGAGCACTAGTGAGGGCTCTCTTGAGCTCCTGAAAAGCCCTCTCACACTTCTTCGTCCATTCATACTTCTTCCCCTTTCTCTTAAGGGAAGTAATGGGATGAGCTATCCTAGAAAACCCTACCACAAAGCATCTGTAGTAGCTTTCTAACCCCATAAAACTCCTAACCTCAGTGACACTGGTGGGTGCTGGCCAATCCATAGTGGCTCTAATCTTTGATGGGTCTACAGAGATCCCATCACCGAATATAACATGACCAAGATAGTGCACCTCAAGTCTAAAGAAGGCACATTTTGACAAGCTTCCATATAACTAATTCTCTCTCAAACACTACAAAACCTATCTTAGATGATCCTTTTGCTCCTCATCATTACAAGAATATATCAGAATATCATCGAGGAACACTACCACAAACTTATCCAAGAATGTATGAAATAATCCATTCATGAGGCTCATGAACATAGCTGGAGCATTTGTGAGGCCAAATGGTACCACTGTGAACTCATAGTGACCATACCTCGTATGAAAAATAGTCTTGTGGATATCACTCTCCACAATCCACAACTGATGGTAACCTGACTTCAGATCTATCTTTGAGAATACTCAGGCACCCTGCAACTGATAAATTAATCATCAATCCTAGGGAGTGGGTATCAATTCTTAATTGTTACTTTATTCAACTGTCGATAATCAATGCACAATCTAAGTGATCCATCCTTCTTCTTCATAAAAATCACTGGTGCACCCCAAGGTGATACACTAGGTCAAATATGCCCTTTCTCTAAGAGCTCTTCTAACTGAATCTTGAGCTCATTGAGCTCATGTGTGGTCATCCTCTAAGGTGCTCTAGATATGGGCTTGGCTCCTAGTACAAGGTCTATATGAAAATAAACTACCCTAGGTGGAGGCATGTCAGGTAGCTCAGTAGGAAATACATCAAAAAACTCTTGAAGAATAGGGTAGTCCTCAAGTGAAGGCTCCCCTTCTGAATCCTCCTCTCTATCACTAATGGTGATGGAAAATAACTGATACCCCTTTTGCACACACCACCTAAGTTACATAGCAGAAATCATGTGAAGGGATATAGGTCTCTATACTCCAAATATCACCATAGAAGTACCATGATCATCAACGCACTCAACCCTCTTCTATCGACAATCCATCTTGGCGCTATGGGCATATAGCCAATCCATGCCAAGGACTACATCATAAGAACCTAGAGGGGTGATGTGGAGATCAGACATTGTGATTAAGTCTCCCATCTGAATCTGACACCTGTGAACTAAGGAACTAACAGACACCCTAGCTCCTGAGGCTAACTTGACCTCCCAACTGACATCCTATCTAATTGCCACTAGCTCATAACAGTCCACTACATATAGAGATATAAAGGAGTTTATGGCTCCTAAATCAAACAAGATAGAAACACTGACACCCTGAATCATACCTGTGACCTCTATGACCATGGCTTGGTGCTTGGCCTGGTAGTTATCTACCACTGCAAAAACTCTATGGGATCTACCCATATCTCTGACTGTAGGCTCTAAGGTAGCTCCTCTTTGACCACTAGATGATTGTCCCTATGGGCACTCTCTCACAATATGACCCATACCACCACATGTGTAACATGGCCCATGAGTCTAAAACTACACTCCCTGAGTCCTAGGCTATTGTGACCCTCCTGTCCTATTGGATCCATTGAATCCCCCCCTAGATGACTGCTGAGTCCTAACTGGCTATGTTTGAGGGGCCTATGTCCTCTGATCTTGTCTAGGGCCCTGAGACTACCACTGTTTAGGCTTAGAGCCCTGGTAACCCTGTGAATGTCTTTGTCTAGAACCTTGCTGAGATCCCTGCTACTGAGACTGTTGACCCTTAAAGGATCCTATTGAATGGTTTTGTTTCCCCTTCCAAGTGTATTTCTACTATCCTGACTACTGGGATGAAGGGTTTTGGTGCTAAGACCGATCCCAAGACTCCTGTCTAGTGTGAATATCCTTGGCTACAAGTGCCATCTCAATTGCATCTCTGAATGTGGGATGAAAAGCTAGATGTACTATCTCCTAGAGAGACATATTAAGTCCCTTAATGAAATGATGGATATGTAGTTTCTTATCCTTCATATAATCTACATATGGAAGGAGCTCGAGGAACTGAATATCATACTGGGCCATTGTGAGGCCTCTATGCTAGAGATCATGGAACTCCTCTATCTGCCTCTGTCTAAAATGCTCAGAGAGATACCTCTGTTGAAATTAGGCTACAAAAGACTCCCAAGTGAGTGTGTCAATAGCCACTCCTCCTGCTGCCACCAAATGGAGGCCTTATCCCATAGGAGATGAACTGCAACTCATGCCTTTAGATTACTCCCATAAGGGCACAATCCAAAGCATCACTATAAACTCTTTAACCAGGCCTCTGCTACTAACCCGTTAGTGGATCCCAAAAATAAAGGTGGCTGGAGTCATATTAACTCCCGAATCTCATCCCCAACATCTTTAGGGGGTCTACCTCTATCTCATATCTCATGATGAACTAACTCACCCTCATGATCACCATGGCCCTCAGCACTCCTGGGTGGAGGAATCCTACTCCTCTCTCTGCTAGCTACTCCACCTCCCTTTGGAATCTCTGCTCCTCTCTTAGAAGCCTGTTGCTCCTGCTGATGATCTACAAGTGGTAATCTCTATTGAATTACCCTAATCAAATTCTGAAGGGCATTCATGATGGCCTGATTAGGGTTTGGTGGTGGACGAGGTGGTGGTGGTGGAGGTGGTAGTGGTGGTCCACCTCCCCATTCTACACTGACTCGTGCAGCTCTACGACCTCGGCCTCACCGGCTAGCTCATGTGATAACAGGCATCCTACAAAATAGGTTAAGTTAGATGAGTTGAAACGTAATGGGTCTAAAGGTTCCAATGTTGAAAACCTAGCTCTGATCCCAAATGTCATGCCCAAAATAAACATCCAAAAATGTAACATTTTTTTTTTTAAAAAAAGGGTGAAATGCTAAGAGATGACTATAATGTTAGTTGTAATTCATCACTAGCTATGCTAGGTGAAATTGAGGATCAAAGTGGTTAACTAATGTAAGAAGAGTTAGACCTCAAAAAATGGGAACCCTAGTATATACAGTTTCCATAGGGACTTATGTTCAAGGTGCATTCCGAGTGTCTAGGCCATAAGTCTTCTTTCTAATTAACTAATTGTTTCGATAATGAAAAGAAACAATCATCTTAAGGATCATTTTTCCAATTGACTAAATTCCTAATGTTGATTAATGTTAGGCCTATTTTCACCAACTACCTAAAGAATAAAATAAAACATTAACTTAATATATATGATACTTTAAAAGTTAAATCCATTTACACCAAAAATACTATAACCAATTAGGTCCCTATTTAACTCAATACCCTTAAAGTGATCTAACAATTGTGTCTTCAAACATACCCAAATATAAATTTATAAGAAGATGCCAATAAAAGAAATCCCCTAACTCAACTCTAATAACCTTAGCTTATTAACTAGTAATATAATCCAATAACACTATACTTAAACCCATGATCTTAGGTTTCCTCTACTAAAATTTGAAATAACCCCTAAACAATATCACACTAATTCCTTCTTAACTTATTGTTAATTAGAATTACTAATGTAGTTAGGAATCAATGGATATGGAATAATAAGATTACATAATTACCACATAGAATATTTGTTTACATCTAAAAGATACCCCTTCCTATAATAACACCTACCACTCTATGTCTCCTAGACCTATTACCCCTCTACCCTTTATTTACATATACTAATTTATGAGAAGGGAATGGAAAAAATATCTAACCAAATAAATAAAATTAATTCTCCCCTCAAAAAGTCCAGTCATCCACAGCCCTACCAATGGGCTCATCATATCTTAATCCTAAAACCAATATCCTCAAATCTCCCACCTACCTACCCCTAAGCTAGTTTTCTTAACAACCAAGCCAAGACCCAAGTCAAAGGGGGCATATATCTAGGTAAGGGGATGAAATCTTGGTGGGTCCCACTTCTTACATGGGTGATTTTCACAGTAACCAAAGCTAGGATGGCTAGGGAATGGTTTTAAAGTTAATGCAACTTTTTAAAAAGTAATTCAGATTTCCCAAGGAGACAGCCAAGTAGTTGGTATGCATGGAAGGGTATGAGGGTACTTTTTTTTTTACTAATGGAATGTGTCAAACTTACATGACAGAATTAGGTGCGCTTGGGGAAGAGGTAGCTTGCAAGTTGAGTGAATATTAAAGCCATGTCATCTCATGATATGCATAGAATTTAAGGAGAAGACAAGGCAATTAAAATTTGTGTTGAGTGTCACTTCTCAAGGGGACCTTCTACTCACATAAGGGGTAGTATTTGACCATGAAATAAAATTATTTTACTCCCAAACCAATCACCTGCGCATGGGAGAAAGACTTTGGTGTGGGGTCCACTAGCAACTAGAGAATTTTTATGGAGTTTTTTTATTAATAAAGTTAATTTAAAACTTAATCAACATAGGTTAGAGAGTATTAATATGGTTAATATATAGTTTAGGCTATTAGTTTAATTTAGGTGATTATATTGAAAGGGGAAAGGGGAATATTCTCTATGTTAAAAGAATATTTCCCTTCCCCATACAAAAACCAAAGAGTTATTTGCTCTAATAAAATTCTAAGAGGTGATATTTTATGGTATAGTTTTTTTCTTGTTTTCTCAAGCTTCTTGTTTGATAGAAGAGATCTAATAAAATGAGTTTGAGAGTTTAATTAGTGTAAGGAAATGTGAGGAACATGAATATCACATTACTTCATAATTTTAGTTTGATTGAGCTTATTTTGTTGACATGTTTATTCAGGGAGAAAATTAGATTGAAATATTGTTTTGACTAAAGTGATGTGCATGTTGTATATGTGATTTATTCAACAAGAGCTAGATTAAATTTGAGCTCAAATATTATAATCAAACATCAATAGATTACAAACTCCATACATCTACATCCATATAACCATTCCATTGAAGTTAATAACTTGATTATTCTAACAACTTGGAAATCACTCTTTTTTTTCTTGCATTACATGGATAACTCTACTAATTGAAAAGCAAAATTACAATGGCATGAAGGTAATTGATCAGTCATAATCATAATGAGATCTCTATTACATTTGAAAATACATATAACACAAAAAGAGAAGTCCTCTCATTTACAACTAACACAATACAAAGGTGGATAAAACTCAATCAATGTTCAATGGAGATGACAACTCTCCTCCATTACATCTTCACAAAGATCAAAAGGTATACAACAACATTTCATTATTCAATCTAAATGATGATTCCTCATCAAGAACCAAAAATGCCACACAATATAGAACATTTATAAACTATTACACCAAGAAGGAGAAATTCTTCAAGCATCTTCCACATGAGTATGGGCATCCCAAACCTACAATAAAATGATGGAGAATCATGGGTGCTCACCACCCAACCTAGGTCTCTTGTGAGACCACCCCTAATCTTGGAGAACCAAGGCTAAATGGGTATGCAACAAGATCAACAAGATGCTCACAAAAAAAGTTACACAAACATGCATAGAACAAATTACTCCCTCCCAAGGCTACACAAATGAGTCTTACAAACTCATTGAAGAGGGTGGAGGTGGGATTTTCCAAGGGGAGATTGCCAGTGCATAATAATTTCTCAACATGAGCATTGTGTTGCCTCTTCAAGGCTATATAACCAATATCTTCATACACATACTAATTTCTCAACATGATCATTTTGTTTCCTCTTCAAGGCTATGTAACCAATATCTCCATACACATACTTTTCTTATCAATATCCACAAAATACAAGGATACAATGGCTTCCATGGTGCCCATACACCATGGACTTATCCCTCTTCTCCAAGAGAAGAGACTCTCACCTCATGGAGAGCCCAACTAACCCCTCCACCCATAGGCCACTTCTTCCCTTTCCAAAGGGTGAGTAATGCCTCACACCCATAAACAAAAACTCCCTCAATCAAGCAAAAAAAAAAAACAAGATCAAACCATGAAATCAAAACCCAAAATTCATCCATTACAACACATTATCACAACAAGAACTGAGATTCATATGCATGAGAGAGAAAAATACAAGCTAATCTAATGAAAAAGTAGAAAGGCTTCCATGAGAAGAGTAACCAACCTCCACAAGTGTGATGGAAATGGAGATTTGAGAAGAGCTTATCCACTTATCCTTTCTCAATCCAAACCCTAATGTCTCCAAATGTAGAGAGTGGGTGAAAACCCACTAAATCTTCTAAGGGCCTCTAAAAAGGCTTCCAAATTTCTACCCCCCCACCATCCATAAATGTAGACTTGACTCTATGACCTTGTTGTCTTTCCTTGTTCCCCCATGATAAATGCTTGATTGAAAGAAAGGGGGTGGAGTTGGGTAGAGATCACGACTTATCAAATTTCGAAGTCAAGGGTAAATGGGTCATAAAATAGGTTACCAAGATCACTAGGGAATTATAAACATGCTCAAAACTTTCCTAACCCATAACCCTATCCATTAGGTACTTAAATTATGGCAAAAATGACCCTTAGAACCCCTTTTTGGCCTCTAGAAGTGACTAGAACTAAGATGGATTAAAACAAGCACATAAAAAGTGTCAAGTGACACTAAAAATTACATAATACATACCCAAGGTCCTACCTAGATGACAACAAGAAATTAATTAATAACACACATGCAAAGATTCACATTTACAGGGAGTTCACACTACAATGAGGCTTTTAATCCCATATTGGATTAAGCCTTGGCTTACTCAATTCACATTTGTTTAACCTTGGTTCTCCAATTAATTCCATGGTTCTCTTACCTGCACACTGCACATCAAGCATCAGTAGTCCAAGATTATAACATTACATGAAATATACATATTCAATTCACAATTTAGCAACATAATCAATGTGCATAATTCAATTCTAATTGCTATATGCAGAATCCAAATTTTCCATATAAAGTGCTTAAGTATCACAATTATATAATCATCATGACATGTCACCTATGGAGAAATCAAAATTAGACATGATCCAATATTCCCATCAAAATCATACTACTAAATATGCATAATCAAAATCTCAACATACTCTAAATTTTAATGGACATCATAAGGTGATCCACATGGCATAATAATCATCATCAAAATATAGTATCTCGAGTCTCTATCAAAATAGATCACCAAGTGTATCAATGTATCAAAATGCGAATAAGAAAACATCCTATGATAGGTCGGGGTGAGGCCTCACATAATAGTGGTTAGATTCAAATCCTTGGGTTATCTCTATATAATATATAAAGATAGATGATTTCCAATTTCATGAAAATATAAATAATAACCATAAATGAGTGCATCTAAACATCTGATAGACATTTCATAATCCATAAAATATAAATGTATACATATTGTCCTAACCATCATAAAAATGTCCAAATCTGAAAGTCCAAGTATCACCATAGGAGAGGGTAGTACAAGTTGTCAACTACTCAAAAGTGTCCTTCAGTAAAGGCTTGTAAATATGTCAGCAACTTCTTCTTTAGACTTCACAAATTGTAGTTTTACTTTCTTTTCTTGTACTTGTTCCTTCAAATAGTGATACTTTTAAGAGATATGTGTTTTTATTAAATGCATCACTGAATTCTTGGAAATGTTTATAACAATACTGTTGTCACAATAACTAATCACTAGATCAGTGATCACTTAATTCATTCCTTCCAACACTTGTTTTGTCCAAGCAATATTTGAACAATTAGAAGCAACAACAACATACTCTGCTTCACCGGTAGACTGATAAATACATCTTTGTTTCTTACTTATCCATGTTACAAGCCTTTCTCCCAAAAAGAATGCTCCACTGATTGTGTTTTTCTGGTCATCAATATTTCCAACCCAATTTGCATCAGTGTAAACTCAGAGTTTAAATTTTCCTTCATTTTTGTACCATAAATCATAATCTTCAATTTTCTTCAAATATCACCAAATCATTTTAACAAAAACCATATGTGATTCCTTAGGATTAGCATAAAATCTTTCTATAATCCCAACTTCATGTGCTATATCAGGCCTGCTATGTATCACATACGTCAGTTTTCCAATCATTGATCTATATAGTGTCTGATTTATGGTGCGAGAGCACCTAGGAAATCCTCATAGCCCTTAGTTTTGACTTTTATCTAACATTGGCCAAGTCAAAGAGTTTTTTGTTTGATTTTGGACCTTAGAAGGTCTTGCAAGATGTGGACTAGGTGAGTTAGTGTTAGAACTAAGGTTACCAATTAGTCTTTGTTTGTTGTTTGGTTAGCTTAGGCTTAGAAGTCTAAAGTATGGATTTGAGTTATTAATGTGTTCTAAACACATGGGAGATGTAAGAAAGATTATTTAAGGTCATTTATTAAGTTAGTTATACAAACTACATGGCTTAGAGGCCCTATATTCTAGCTAGGGTAATGAATGTAAAAGATGCCAAAAGTTGTCATGATAACATTGGTGATTTATTGCAAATGTTGCATGCAACTCAGCAACATTGGATCCCCTAAAAGTTAGAAGTGGGAGATCAACTAAAAATGCCTAAAAACATGGAGACTGGCATCTAAGACTCTTAGAGGATTGAATCCCAAGGTAGAGAGTATTGTAACTAAGTCTTTGAATAGCAAAAGAGCTTTGTAATTCTGGTTATGAGAGTTTACAAAGCATTTTAGTGTGACGGTGCTATATAATGGATTGAATGTTGTGAATTAGTGATATATTTATGTTCATAGGGTAGTTCTAAGACTTTTTCATTCTATGAGAAAGTTGATCTAAGTTGATTTAGTGTCTTCAACAAATTGTTTTAAGTTTAGAGGGTTTCCTGGTCCTGTCCTGACCAGTTTGTCTTTCTATGGCTCCCCCATGAAATATAGAAATGGGATCTTCCTAAGGGTATATGAATGTTTTAGGGTAGCCATTGGTATGTATATATTTAGAGTTAGGATTCATGAAGATTCAAGTAGCTATTACTAAGATCAAGCCCTAGGCAAGCTTAGAGTTCCTGGTTAGTGGTTTGACAAGGAAGAATCTAAGATTTAATGTAAGGGATTGAATTACAATCTAGAATATGTACAATTATAAGTGTGATATGAACATATATTGACATACTAGGAGGATTGAGAGTCTATCAATCAACTTGATTGAGATTTGAGCAAGAAACCAGCAAGGTCCTATAAACTAGGCCTATTAGCCCTATTTGACCTAGATAATAGGAACCCTGTGTACAAATGACCTAGGAGTCTAAAACCTTCAAAATATTTCATAAAATAAAAAAGGGTCTTTGAATGTGGGATTATTTTTTTAATTTCTTTGGGAAGTTTTGGCAGAAAAGTGGAAAAAGACCATGTCAAGGGCTACAAGGAATTAGGCCTAATTAGGCCTCCTCAAGACAAATTCTTGAACCCGGTAGAAAAGGGCTTGGATATCCAAAAAGATGGATCCAAATGGAAACATATGGAATGTTTTCAACATTTTTGGTATCCCTACAATGATTTTGAATTTTTGTGTGAAGATGGTCCTTAGATCCTTCTAAGTGTAGGAGAAAGCATAGAAGTAACTAAAGGGTGATTGTTCTTCAAGTTTAAGCACAAGGAGTTAAACTCTTAGAGAAGAGTTAGGCAAGGCGTTAGTTAATCATCTAAGCCTTTGAGATCCTAGAGGATTTTAGGATCCTTGAAGAAGACAAGAAAGGTCTTCTTAGCAATTATGCAAGCAAGCCTAGAAGCCCATACACCATATTGGTATCAAAGCTTGTTTTGATCAGGCTTGTGGTTGATGTTGCAACCCACCGAATTAGTGGGAGAGGATAAATATTTTGGGCCAGTAGAAGATAAATCAATGGTGACTAACATTGTGTTAGCTAAGAAGTTGGAGGAACAAGAAAAGGATAATAGGTTGCTAAGAGAAAGATTGTCCCAAATGGAGCAACTCTTGGGTGAAGTCCAAGATAAGGCAGATAAGGTGAAAGATAAAATAGCCCAGAAGGAAGAGAAAGAAGCAAGGGAAAAGGAATTGGAATTGGAGGAGGAAGCTCCAACCCCTGACCCTGTTATTCTTGAAGAACCCTTCTTGAAGGCACTAAAGGCCTTAAGTGGCAAAGATTTGGAGGGTGTACCACTATTCAGTTGAAAAATGGATCTAGATTTAGTCATGGATTGGATTGAAAACATAGAGAATTGCTTTGAATGTGATGGTATCTCAGAGGCCCAAAAATTAATGGTGACCAAGTATAGGTTGAGAGGTTTAGCACTCACTTGGTGGAAGTTTGTTCAAACTGAAAGTGAGAAAGAGGGAAAGAGTCCTATAGCTTCATGGAGGGGTATGGTGACTAAGGTGAAGTAGACCTACTTACCTGATGACTATGAAGTTTAGCTACATAGAAGGAGACATAATCTTAGAAAAAAAGATTTGGATGTCCAAGCATACATTGAAGAGTTCCAAAAGTTGTGTTTGAGATCAAAAGTGGTAGAAGATGAAAGAATCAAATTAGCTAGTTATTTGAATGGTCTCAAGTGGTCCATACAAGAAGACATGAGTCTTGTTAACTTAAAAAATATCCATGAGAGTTATCATATGCCCTTGAAGATAGAGGAATAAGGAAAAAGAAAAAAAGAAAAAACCTCCAAGGGAAGAGGTAGAGGAAGAGATAGTAGAGGACAAAGAGGTGGATATGGTGGAAGAAGTTCAAAGCCAAGGACTCAAGGAGAAGTAAAATACACTAAGAAGAAAGATGGAAGTTCTAGTAGAGGTATTAGAGGAAGGATCTCTAACTCTAGAGGAAGAAGTGGTGGACAAGGAAGAGGTAATTATTTTGCCAATATGAAATGCTATCATTACAACCAAATGGGACACCCTTCCTATTGGTGTCTAGAGAGGGGTAGTACTTCTCAAGGAGGTGAAAAGAGAACTAATTTGGTTCATGAGGAGACAAATGTAGTAGAGGAACACCCTAAGGTACCACTAACATCAGAGGAAGGTGAGAACCTCATGATGAGGAAAAAATCAATCAAGGAGATGGTGAAAGAAGAGTGAAGCCAAAGAAGGTCCCTATTTAGTCTAAAGTGTAAGATGATGGGAAAAGTGTGTAGAGTCATCATTGACTCAGGGTATATTGACAATATTGTGTTAGAGGAAGTAGTTAGCAAGTTGAGTATGACAAGGATACCCCACACTAGTCCTTACAAGGTCACATGTCTCAATAAGGGACATCATGTCTTAGTAAATGAGAAGGTTTGGGTAGAGTTTTCAATTGGAAGGTATAAGGAAAAGGTCCTTGTGATGTGTTTCCTATGGATTCATGTCACTTTCTACTAGGTAGACCATGGAAATTTAACCACCAAACTATGCATGATGGAGTGAAGAACTCCTATACTTTCAAGAAGGATAGTGTGACTTTCAAAATTCAGTCACTATTGGAGGATGAAGAGGTGAAGAAAACAAGTCCTAATGTGCTCATGGTTGGTGGAAAGGAGTTCTTATAAGCCTTAGAAGAAGGTGCAATAGCTAGCTTTGCATTGGTGTTAAGGCCAAGAGAGGTAGATGAGGGTAAGACAACGAAGCCAGAGTTACTTAAGGAGATACAAAGCATGTTGCAGACCTATAAAGGTATAGTAAGTGATGGAAAACCATCAACATTACCCCCTAAAAGAGCCATAAGTCATAGGATAGAATTTATACCAGGAGCTAACCTACCCAATAAGGCATCCTACAAGATGACCCCTCAACAAAATGAGGAAATTGCTAGACAAATACAATAACTCCTAAGGTAAGGTCTTATTAGAAAGAACATTATCCCACATGTCATACCCACTATCCTAGCACCTAAGAAAGGAGGAACTGGGAGGCTTTGTACTAATTCAAGGGCAATAAATAGGATAAGAATTTGATATAGGCTCCCTATTCATAGAATTGAAGACCTAATGGATTTTCTAGGTGAAGCCAACTACTTTACCAAGATAGACTTAAAGAGTGGTTACCACCAAATTGGGATACATGAAGGAGATGAGTGGAAAAAAGCATTCAAAACCAATGAAGGTTTGTATGAATGGCTTGTCATGCCATTTGGACTATGTAATGCCCCCTCCACATTCATGAGGCTCATGAATGAAGTCCTCAAAGACTACATTGGAAAATTTGTAGTGGTATATCTTGATGATATACTGATTTATAGAAAAACAAAAGGTGAGCATCTCCAACACCTAGAGACTGTTATCAAGAAGTTGCATGAGGAGAAGTTGATGATCAACTTAGAGAAGTGTGAGTTCATCAAGATAGATCTAGTGTACCTTGGGTTTGTTCTATCTCATGGAAATATAAAAATGGACATTAGAAAGGTTGAAGCCATCCTAAATTGGTCTACTCCAAGGACAACAATAGAGGTAAGAAGTTTTCATGGCCTTGCTCAATACTATAGAAAGTTTATAAGGAAATTTAGTGCTATTTGTGCTCCTATGTTAGACACCATTAAAGGAGGCATGAAGACTATGTTTTTATGGAATGATCAAGCTAACAAGAGCTTTGAGTTGTTGAAGGAAAAGATTGCTACACAACTTATTTTAGTTTTGCCAAGCTTTGAGAAGCTCTTGACCATAGAGTGTGATGCAAGTAATGTGGCTATTGGAGTTTTTTTAAGAGAAGAGGGTAGACCAATAGCTTTTCATTTAGAGAAGTTAAGTGAAGCTAAGAAGAATTATTCTTCTTATGACCTTGAAATTTATGTGTTAGTATAGGCCTTAAGGAAATGGAGGCACTATTTTCTTCCCAAGGAGTTCATAGTCTATTCAGACAATCAAACTCTAAGTTTCTTGAACTCTCAAGAGAAGCTAAGTCATAAGCACATGGAGTGGGTTGAAAATTTGCAAGCATACACATTTAATATCAAGAACAAGAAATGAGTACTCAACAAAGTGGTAGATGCCTTGAGTAGAAGAGCTCTTACTATCCAAGAGATCCAATTGAAGAGCATGGGTATAGATCACTTCAAAGATTTATATGTTGATGATGAAGACCTTTCAGACATTTGCAAGGTATGTACAAAATATAGGAATCATTTTCATAGAAAATATGCTGAATATACTTTGCAAAGTGATCTCTTATTTAAGGGAAATAAGTTATGTGTCCCTAGAGGGTCTATTAGAGTTAATTTGATTCAAGAAAAGCACAATGGTGCATTTAGTGGTCACTTTGGGATCACTAAGACCCAAGAACTTATTCAAAGGTTATATTATTGGCCAAGAATGAACCTTGATGTTAGAAGGTATGTTGAGAATTTTATTGTGTGTCAAAAGGCCAAAGGAACCTCTTCAAATGTAGACCTATATCAACCATTACCTATTCCCACTAGGCCATGTGAATGCTTGAGCATGGACTTTGTAGTTAGGTTACCCAAGATAAGACAAATCATGGATACTGTTTATGTAGTTGTGGATAGATTTAGCAAGATGGCTCATTTTGTGCCATGCAAGACAACTAATGGTGCTAGCTAAATAGCCTCTCTCTTCTTCAAGGAGATAGTCAAGATACATGGGTTAGCTTTGAGAATTGTGTTAGATAGAGCCACCAAGTTTATGAGTCACTTTTGGAAGACTCTTTGGAAAAGATTAGGTACTAATTTATCATTTGGATCTACATACCATCCTCAAATTGATGGTCAGATCAAAGTGGTAAATAGAATCCTTGGAAATCTATTAAGGTTCTTGACCAAGGAATATGGTCAACAATGGGATCAATTGATTGGACAAGCTGAGTATACATATAATGACACTATGAATAGCTCAACAGGGAAGATCCCCTTTGAAATTGTATATGGCCTACATCCTAGAGGAGTCTATGAGCTAAGAGACTTAAAGCATGGAGTGAAGGGAAATGGTTATGCTGATGATTTTACTTATGCAATGCAAGAAATTCATGACATAGTCAGGAAGACATTGACTAAGAACACTATGAAGCATAAGACTAAAGTTGATGAGAGTAGAAGATAAATCCAATTCAATGTTGGAGAGTTAGTGATGGTGCATCTAAAAATGTCTAGACTATAGAGGGGAGTTCCACACAAGTTGCAAATGAGGAGGATAGGTCCCTGTCCTATCTTGGAAAAGTATGGGAAAAATGATTATAGAGTGGAGTTGCTGGATGATAGTGGACTGTCCCCTATCTTCAATGTTGTAGAACTTGTTCCTTAAAAAGGACCACAAACTAATATGGATCAAATCCTAAATGAAGTTATCCAAGATGTGGAAGAACTCAAACTACCTTCTCCAACAGTCAAGTAAGCTAATAGGATACATGATTTAAGAATCTACAAAAAGACTAGAAAGAAGGACAACAAACAATATTTGATCAAATGGGATGGTGAATCTGATGCTAATGAAATATGGGTAAAGGAAGCTGAGTTTAAGAAGATGGGGATTGATCCCACCTTACTAAATCCAAGGGTGGATTGAACTCTTTTGTTTAGGGGAGGATGGTGTAGGAGAACCTAGGCAATCCTCATAGCCCTTAGTTTTTGCTTATATCTGACATTAGCCAACCCAGAGAGTTGTGTGTTTTATTTTGGACCTTAGAAGGTCTTGCAAGATGTGGACTAGGTGAGTTAGTGTTAGAACTAAGGTCACCAATTAGTCTTTACTTGTTGTTTGGTTAGCTTAGGCTTAAAAGTCTAAAGTGTGGATTTATGTTATTAATGTGTTCTAAACACATGGGAGATGGAAGAAAGATTCTTTAAGGTCATTTATGGATTTATTTTTTCAAATTACATGTCTTAGAGGCCCTATATTCTAGCTAGGCTAATGAATGTAAAAGATGCCAAAAGTTGTCATGACAACATTGGCAGTTTATTGCAAATGTTGCATGCAACTCGATAGCATTGGATCCCCTAAAAGAAAGAAGTGGGAGATAAATTAAAAATTCCTAAAAACATGGAGAATGGAATTTAAAACTCTTAGAGGCTTGAATCCTAGGGTAGAGACCATTGTAACTAAGTTTTTGAATAGCAAAAGAGCTCTACAATTCTGGTTATGAGAGTTTACCGAGTATTTTAGTGTGATAGTTCTATCTAATGGATTGAATGTTGTGAATTAGTGATACAGTTGTGTTCATAGGGTGGATCTAAGACTTTTTAATTTTGTAGGCAAGTTGATCTGAGTTGATTCAATGTCTTAAATAAATTGTTTTAAGTTTAGAGGGTTTCCTGGTTCTGTCCTGACGAGTCTATCTTTCTATGGCTCCCCCATTAAATCTAGCCATGGGATCTTCCTAAGGGTATAAGAATATTTTAGGGGAGCCATTTTTCTATATTATTTAGAGTTAAGGTTCACGAATAGTCAAGTAGCTATTACTAAGATGAAGCCCTAGGTGAGCTTAGAGTGCCTAGTTAGTGGTTTGACAGTGAAGAATGTAAGATTTAATGCAAGGGATTGAAGTACAGTATGAAATAAGTATAGTTCTAGGTGTGATATGAACATATCTTAACATGATAGGAGGATTGAGATTATATCAATCCACTTGATTGAGATTTGAGCAAGAAACCAGTAAGGTCCTATAAACTAGGCCTATTAGCCCTATTTGACCTAGATAATAGGAACCTTGTGTATGGATGACCTAGGAGTCTAAAACCTTCAGAATACTTCATAAAATGCAAAAGGGTATTCAAATGTGGGATTATTTTTTCAATTTGTTTCAGAAGTTTTGGCAGAAAAGTGGAAAATGACCTTGTAAAGGGCTAGAAGGAATTAGGCCTAATGAGGCCTCCTCAAGACAAATTCTTGAACCCAGTAGAAAAGGGCTTGGAGATCCCTAAAGAAGGATCAAAATCGAAACATATGAAATGTTTTTAACATGTTTGGAACCCCTGTAATGAGTTAGAAGTTTTGTTTGAAGATGGTCCTTAGATCCTTCTAAATGTAGGAGAAAGCATAGAAGTAACTAAAGGGTGATTGTCCTTCAAGGTTAAGCACAAGGAGTTAGAATCTTAGAGAAGATGATGCAAAGTGGGTAGTCAGAAGCCTTTGAATAGTGAAAAATTGGAAATAATTGGGTACCAAGTACACCAAACTATGAATGGTCAAGTACCCTACACTTAACCCAAGTGTAAAATGAACAATAAATCAGGTTATCACAACCCCAAGACTCAAGGGTAACCTAATCACTAGGCTCCACAAAGTTCTAGACAACAATGACCAAGGGTTACTAAGGAGTTTCCTTAACCCAATAAGCAACCAAATCCTATGAATTGACTCATAAGACCAAGGGTAGCCTAAAATAACTATTCTGGCCTATTTAGGTCTTATTTTTTTAGTTCCAATGGTTCTTTCACTTACAAGCAACCCACACATACTAGTTGCTTCACAAACCAAGAACTAGGTTTGTAGCCTTTCCTAGAAGGAATTTTGAACACAAGTAAAACTACTTCCACATGAGAGATGAAATAGGTTGGAGATTCTAACACCCTTTTGGGCTTTACAAAACATATCCAAACACCCAAGATGTGAAGTCCAATGAATGAGACTGAAACATCTAAACTAGACCAGGCTATTAGGCCTAATTAGGACTCCAATTACACTATGGGTGCTCTTTCTCCCAATCCAATTCCTTAACCAATTATGGGAGCATGTGAGGATATGTAAAAGGATTCAAAGTATAGATTTTGGAGCCTTGATGAATTTCCAACGGAGAGTTATGATAATGGTTCTAAGTCATTGATTGGTGCGCACATAGAGATGTACACCTAGGGCATAATGAAAAATCCACTCCCCTGCAAATCCACACTTCTAACTTGTAGAATTTGAAAATACATTGACAAAGGTTGAATTCCACTAGGGGGCATCAATTTCCCATGGTGGAATTGGTCCAAACAACCAAGCCCTATTGGAAACCCTAGTTTTAAGCCTTCAATCTAGGCAGTCTCACTAAAACCTAGATATCTCACAAAATAGGAAAGATTAGAACATGAGACCAATTGAAAATGAAATTAGATTTAGGGATCTAACTTTTGGTTTCACAATTTCAATCCCTCCTATCTATACCGATCCATACACTTCAACTCTCCTCAAGATTTGTAGAGAAATGTTGATATAGTATTGATTCAAATTGCCAAATTACACATTGTTACCTTCCACCTACCTAAAAGGGCTTATGAAGGCTTCCCCCATTTGTTACAACCAAATTTAAAACCATATGACCATTTGCAGCTTTGGTTACAACTTTTGGCAAAAGTTGTCAAAGTTATTAAGTAACTTTTACAACATTTTTGCAATTTTTGCATACTAGGAAACCAAACCTGGTCTAGGCCTAATCTACTGATCCAACATGGATCTAAAGGATTAAAAACATGAAAATAACAAAATCCTAAGTTTCTAGGCCACTTGACCACCTTTGAGCATAGTTGACCAAGGGCTTATAGTTATGCCAATCTTGGAACTAGGTCTTACAACTTGGTCTATATGCCTAGATGGAAGATCTATGAACTATATTTGTTGAGTTTATTGTGGGTTCTTTTGCACCATACTCCCCTTGAGTTTTAAAAATAAAGTTCCTACTTTAGGTTAAATATTCCATCAAAGTCCCATGTTGTTTAATTTGGTCTTCGGTCAACCAAGTTGCATCTATGTTAGGGAGCCCTTTCCATTTGACTAAATACTGCATATACTTCTTGGTTCTGGTCTACTTCAATAACTTGGTGTCCAATATTTCTTCCAACTCTACTAGTTTTATTTAAGGGATATTTATGACATATTCTTCATCATTGATGTTTATTTCCTCACCTTTTTCAGTCATTGAATCTATTGTAGCTTTATAGAGGGCGAGGTCTGCAACATTGAATATTGGAGAGATTTGCAAGGTTGGGGGAAGTGAAATCTCATAAGCATTCTCACCCATTTTATTGAGTATACTATAGGGTCCTACTTTCTTCATATGAATTTTAGAGTATCTACCCTTAGGTAGTCTCTCTTTCCTCAGAAATCTCTTTCCTCAGAAATGCCCAAACCTTGTCTCCTACTTTGAAGTGGATCTCCCTTCTTCTCTTATCAACATGTTCCTTGTATTTCAAATTGGATCTTTGCAATGCTTCTTTGACCTCATGTTGTACCTTTGTGATGAGTTCTGCTAGTTCTTGGCCTTGAGCACTAACTTTGAAGTCACATGGTAGTTCTATCAGGTCTAATGGTCCTTTGGGATGAAGATCATATGCTACTTGGAATGGAGTTTTTTTGGTTGACCTGTTCATGGAATCATTAAATGCAAACTCTACTTGGGGTAGGAGTGTATCCCAAATCTGAGCATATTGTTTGGTTAGGCATCTTAGGAGATTGCCTAAGGATATATTTACTACCTTAGTCTACCCATCTATTTGAGGGTGGTAGGCAGAGCTATAGGTTAGACTTGTTCCCAATTTTTTGAAGAGTGTCCTCCAAAAATGGCCTTGGAACTTTACATCCCTATCAGATACAATTGATTGAGGTAGACCATGGATCCTAACTACCTCTTTGAAGAAAAGATGTACAATTTGCAAAGCATAATTTGTGCTTTTACATGGTACAAAATGGACCATTTTGTTAAACCTATCCACTATTACAAAAACACTGTTAAAGCCTTGCTTTATTTTAGGCAACCCCATTACAAAATCCATTGAGATGGACTCCCATGGTCTAGAAGGGATTGGTAAGGGTTGATATAGTCCTTGATTATTTGACACACCTTTAGCTTTCTAACATATTGTGCAAGTTTCTATGAACTTCTTAGCATCATTGTTCATTTTAGGCCAAAAGTAACTTCTCGTCACCATGTCTATTGTCTTATCAATGCCAAAGTGACCTCCTAGTCCACCATAGTGCTTTTCCCTAATTATGTTTGTCCTCATTGAACATTTTGGTATACATAATTGAGCTCCTTTGAATAGTAGTCCATTTTGAATCAGATATTCAGAAAAGTCATTATGGTATCTTCCAACCATCTTTGTACAAATTTGATATATCTCTACAAATTCAGGGTCATCAGGGTATAGGTGTTTGAGAGACTCCACTCCTACACTTTGTAGTTGTATTTATTCAATCAAACCAACCCTCTAGCTAAGGGCATCAACAAATTTTTTTTTATACCCTTCTTATGCTTAATGTTGAAGGTGTAGGCCTACAAATATTCTACCCATTTCAGATGTCTGATAGAGAGTTTTTCTTATGAATTAAGGAAACTTAACGCATGGTTATCAGTGTATACCAAAAATTCCTTTGGGATAAAATAGTGCCTCCATTTCTTGAGGGCTTGGACCATGGCATAAAGCTCTAGGTTATATGTAGAGTATTTTCTTTTGGTCTCATTTAGTGTCTCTGAGAAAAAGGCAACTACTTTACCTTCCTAACTTAGGACTACACATATAGCCAAGTTGCTAGCATCTATCTCCATAGTGAAGACTTTGTTGAAATCAGGGAGGACCAAGCTAGGATATTGGGAAACCCTATTCTTCAAGTATTTGAATGCATCATTTTCTTCTTTTGTCCAAGTAAACTTAGTCTTCTTTCCCCCTTTAATGGTTTCAAGCATCGGTGCACACACATGACTAAATTTTTTTATGAACTTTCTATAGAAAGTTGCAAGTCCATGGAAGCTTCTTACATCACCTTGATTCTTTGGTGGAGGCCGGTTGATGATTGCTTCTACCTTCTTAGGATCCATCTTGAGGGTACCTTGTGAGATCACAAAACCTAGGAATACAAGTTCCTTCCTCATAAACATGTACTTCTCCAAGTTGATTACCAACTTGTGTTGATGAAGTCTTCTTAATACCTATTCCACATGGTCAAGATGGTCTTCCTTGCTATGACTAAATATTAGTATGTCATCAGGGTAAACAACAACAAATTTACCAATAAAATAAATGAATATCTCATTCATAAGCCTCATAAAAGTGCTAGGGGAATTGCTTAAGCCAAAGGGAATTACTTACCATTCAAACAAACCTTTAGTAGTCTTCAATATTGTTTTCCATTCATCTCCTAGTTTGATTCTGATTTGATGATAACCAAACTTTAAGTATATCTTGGTGAAGTAGCAAGCACCTCCTAGTTGATCCAATAGATCCTCAATCCTTGGCATGGGGAATCTATACCTTATGGTGATCTAATTGATGGCCCTGCTATCAGTACATCAAATCCATTTTCCATCCTTTTTGGGGGCTAGGACTGATGGTACTACACATGGACTGAGACTCTTTTGAGTAAGTCCTCTTTCCAATAGCTCTCCAACTTGTTTTGCAATCTCTACATGCTCCAATGGTTCCATTTTATATGGGACCTTATTAGGTAGAGATGAACTAGGTATCAAGTCAATTTGGTGACTGATATCTCTTAAGGGAGGGAGGCTTGTGGGTAGGTCACTAGCAATGACATATCTATACTTTTCCAGTATTTTCATAGCTTCTCTTGGTATAGGATCTTTTCGGTCAGACTTCATGTTGTCTTTGAGTTTGGAGATTAGGAAAAAGGCTTCAGTATTAGGTTCCTTCAATGTTTTTAACATTTCTTTCTCTCCCATGATGATGAAAATAGGTTTTTTTTCCGACTTGCTATTAGGTAGGGGCTTCATGGTAAAAGTTTTTTCATCCTTTGTGATGGAGTAGGTGTTCTTCCTACAATGTTGTATGGAGTCTACATCAAATTTCCAAGGCCTACCTAGAAGGATGTGTGAGGCATCCATTTCAACCACATCACAAAGAACTTTGTCTTTAAAATCTACAATTGAGAACTCTATCCATGCTTTTTCTATTACTAGAGTTTGTTGGCCTTTTGTTAGCCATCAGACATGATAGGGGAAAGGGTGTGGCTTCTTAGGGAGGTTTAACTTTTGAACCATTTCATAGGATACTAAATTTTTAGTTGAACCATAATCTATAAGTAGATTACATACCTTTCCATGACACTTGATCTTTATCCTGAAGAGATTCTTCCTTTGTGGAGGCTCTTGGTTTTGTGGTACTTGAAGGAAGACCAACCTCATCATCAAACATACTCCTTCCTCTAGTTCCAAGTCACTAGTGTCAGCATTGTCTTCTTGTTTATCTTCTTGGATAAGTTGTGCTATCCTCTCACCTTGATTGTTTTTATTCCTCTTCTCAAGGCACCTTCCTGCATGATGTCCCATCTGATTGCAATAGAAACATTTCAATGGTATATTACCTCTTTGAGAGTTTTTTCTTTCTATTGAAGGGTCTCCTTCCTCTATACTTTCCTCTAAAATTTGAATCACTATTTTCTTTGTCTCCTTGATCAGGGGTCCTGTTTCTGCTGCCACCATTCTATCCCTTATTCCAAGAGTTTCCTTTGCCTCTAAAGTTCTTCCCATTATCATTAATCTTCCCTTTTCCAAACTCTTGTTTCCTTTTCCATTTCTCCTCTACCTTGAGTTCCATTTGATAGCACTTACTGACTGTGGTAGGGCAGTGTAGGCTTAGTTCCTCTTGAATGGATACCTTCAAACCATTCATGTATCTTGCTAGTTTTTCTTCTTCATCTTCTAGCACATTTGTCTTCATACATAATTTTAGGAACTCCTTAGTGTATGAGCCTACATCCATGTTTTTTTGTTTCAAACTTTTCTTCCTCCTATGGACTTGTAACCAATAATCTTCAGGTACATATGTCTCTTTAATCAGGGCTATCATCCTATTCCATGAATTGATCATGCTCTTTCCATTCTTCACCCTCTCTATTTGGATGAAGTTTCACCAAGTTAGGGCTGCTCCCTTCAACTTGGATCTTGCTATCTTTACCCTCTATTTTTCAGGGATGCCTTCACATTCAAAGAATGTTGTCAAAGCCTCTACCCAATCCAAGGCTAAATCTGCATTCATATTGCCATTGAAGACCGACAAGTCTATCTTTTCCTCCATGGTTCCTCTCCCCATTGAATTTAAGGCATCAATGAGTGGGCTTTTTTCTATAGGGATGTATTGGTTAGGATTATCTTCCTCCTCTTTGCTCCCCTCTTCATTTTCAAACCCATCTTCCTTATCCTTCTCTTGCTTCTTTTCAAGTTCTTGAAGCCTCTTAGTTAAGGCTATGTTTGTAGCCATTTTTTCTCTCACCACCATTTCTAACTCACCTTTAGTGACCCTTGCAAGGATCTCTTCATCCTCATGAGAAAACATAGCTCTGATACCACTCGATGCAAAGTGGGTAGTCAGAAGCCTTTGAACAGTGAACAATTGGTAAGAACTGGGTACCAAGTACACCAAACTATGAATGGTCAAGTTCCCTACACTTATCCAAAGTGTATAATGAATAATAAATGAGGTTATCACAACCCTAAGACTCAAGGGTTACCTAATCACCATGTTCCACAAAGTTCTAGACACCAATGACCAAGGGTTACTAAGTTTCCTTAACCCAATAAGCAACCAAACCCTATGAATTGACTCACAAGACCAAGGGTAGCCTAAAATCACTATTCTAACCTATTTAGGTCTTAGTTTTTTAGTTCCAATGGTTCTTTCACTTACAAGAAACCCACACATACTAGTTGCTTCACAAACCAAGAACTAGGCCTGTAGCCTTTCCTAGAAGGAATTTTGAACAAAAGTCAAAATACTTCCACATGAGATATGAACTAGGTTGGAGATTCTGACACCATTTTGGGCTCTACAAAATGTATCCAAACACCCAAGCTATGAAGTCCAATGAATGAGACTAAAACATCTAAACTAGACTAGGCTATTAGGCCTAATTAGGACTACAATTACACTATGGGTGCTCTTTGTCCCAAGCCAATTATTGAACCAATTGTGGGAGAATGTGATGATATGTAAAAGGACTTAGAATCTAGATTTTTGAGCCTTGATTAATCTCCAACCGAGAGTTATGATGATGGTTCTAAGTCACTGACTGGTGCACACATAGAGATGTACACCTAGGGCATAACGACAAATCTAGTCCCGTGTAAATCCACACTTCTAACTTGTAGAATATGAAAATAAATTGACAAAGGTTTAATTCCACCAAGGGGAATCAATTTCCCATGGTGGAATTGGTCCAAACAACCAAGCCCTATTAAAACCCTAGTTTTAAGCCTTCAATCAAGGTAGTCTCACTAAAAACTAGATATAAAAAAAATTATGAAAGATTAGAACATGAGGCCAATTGAAAATGAAATTATATTTAGGGATCCAACTTTTGGTTTCAAAATTTCATGCCCTCCTATCTATACCCATTTGTACACTTCAACTCTCCTTGGAATTTGTAGAGAAATGTTGATATATTATTGATTCAAATTGCCAAATTACACATTGTTACCTTCCACCCTCCTAAAAGGGCTTATGAAGGCTTCCCCAATTGGTTACAACCTAATTTCAAACCATATGACCATTGGGGGCTTTGGTTACAAATTTTGGCAAAAGTTGTCAAAGTTGTTAAGCAACTTTTACAACATTTTTGCAATTTTTGCATACTAGGAGATCAAACTTGGTCTAGGCCTAATCTACTGATCCAACATGGATCTAAAGAATTAAAAACATGAAAATAAAAAAATCCTAAGTTTCTAGGCCACTTGACCACCTTTGACCATAGTTGACCAAGGGCTTATAGTTATGCCAATCTTGGAACTAGGTCTTACAACTTGGTCTATATACCTAGATGGAAGATCTATGAACTATATTTTTTAAGTTTATTATGGGTGCTCCTACACTAGAAGAGTTAATAAAGGCCTTAGTTAATCATCTAAGCCTTTGAGATCCTAGAGTAGTTTTAGATCCTTGAAGAATACAAGGAAGGTCTTCTTAGCAATTGTCCAAGCAAACCTAGAAGCCCATACACCAATTTACCTTAGTTGATTCATCATCTTTTGTCAACTTACATCCTATCACCATCGGTGTACCTATAGGTTTTTAATCTTCCATGCCAAAATTCTTTAACACTTCTTGATGTATTTTGATTGTGTTATGAAAATCCCATCATTTTGTTGTATAATATGAAAACCTAGAAATAATTTAATCTCTCCAAACATTGACATTTCAAAATCTTTTCTCATTTCATTAGCAAAAGATTTTGAAATCATATCATGTCCTCCAAAGATTATATCATCAATAAAAATTTCACCAATCAAAATATCATCATCAGATTCTCCTTTCATCTACAAATTACTATTGTCACTTGTCCTTACAAAGCCAATACTAATAAGATAAGCATGTAATCTTTCATAGCATTCTCTTGATGCTTGCTTTAGTCCATACAATGCTTTGTGTAGTCTAAATACCATGTTCTTATGATTTTCATCAACAAAAATTTTAGGTTGTTCTATGTAGACCTCCTCCTCAAGCATTCCATTCAGAAATGTTGATTTCACATCTATTTGATATAATTTGAATCCCTTATGTGTAGCATATGAAAGTAATATTTGGACTCCTTCAAGTCTTGCTACTGGTACAAAAGTTTCACCATAGTCAATTCCTTCTTCTTGTGCATATCCCTTGGATACAAGGCTTTCTTTTTTTCTAGTTAATTCACCATTCTCATTCAACTTATTTTTGAAAATCCACTTAGTACCAATTACATATTTATCACTTGGTCTCAGTACCAATGTCCATGTCTTATTTTTCTCAATTTTTTCAAGTTCTTCATTCATAGCCTTAATCTAATCCTCATTCTCAAGTGCATCTCTAACAGTCTTAGGCTCAAATTCACAAACTAAGCATGTGTTCTATCTTAACGTACTTCATGTTAGCATGCCAACTTTCTTGTCTCCAATAATTTGGTTATGTGGATGGTTTCTTCTAGCAAATCTCACCAGCACTTGTTCTCTTCTTTTCTCATCATTTAGTTTAGGTTCATTTTCTTCCTCGATAGCTTCTTCCTAGTTTTTAGTTTGCATTTTCTGATTCTTGATAGCATTTTCCTTTCACTAGGTAGACTGAGCTTGTGGCTTGGGTAGATAGACTGCATGCCCAATACAAGTATACCTACCATAGTCTTTTGGTTCCTTCCTTCTTTCTTCATCATTCTTTTTAGAAAACTCATCAAATTTCACATTAGCACTTTCAATCATTTTATTACTAGCCTTGTTCAAACATTTGTATACTTTTCTCATAGTAGAATATCCTAAAAATATTCTTTCATCACCTCTAGAGTCAAATTTACCATCTCTATCATCTTTTAGAATGTAACATCTGCTTCCCACAATTTTGAAATAACTTGTAACATTTGGTGTGTAGCCAAACTAGAACTCATAAGGTGTCTTATTTGTGTCTTTCTTCAGTTGAACTCGGTTCAATGTGTATATAGTAGTGCTAACAATTTCTCTCTAGTACATTTGTCCAACATCTTTCTCAATCGTCAATGTTCTGGCACAATCAACTATAGATCGATTGCTTTTGTCTGCAATTACATTCTATTGTGGTGTCCTTAGTATAGAAACTTGCCTTTTAATCCCATGCTCATTATAGAAGTTAGTGAATTCATCAAAAATAAACTCACCTCCTCTATCAGATCTTAAGCATTTTAAATCTTTAACGGTTTCCCTTTCAACTTTAGCTTTATACAACTTAAACAATTTGAAAGCTTGAGATTTATCTTTTAGAAACATAACTGTCATCATCCTAGAGTAGTCATCAATAAATAAAATGAAATATTTGTCACCATAATAACTCCAAGTTCTCATAGGACCACATAAGTCAGTATGTACAAACTCCAAAATACCTTTAGATGAATAGTCTTTTCTTTTGAAACTAGATTTAGTCATTTTCCCTTTCTGACATTGATTGCACATAACATGGTCAGGTTTCCTTAGACTCCATAAACCTCTAACTCTTCTCTTCTTATAGATCTTAACCATGTTATCAAAGTTCACATGACACAGTCTCTGATGCCACAACCATACAACTTCATTCCTATCCAACAAATAAGAAGTTTTAGCATTGTCAAGATAGAATAGATTACCTTTGGATTGTCTACCATTATCGACTAGCTTTTTGGTTTCATCATAGATTTTCACCTTCTTCCTTTCAAATGAAACTTGGTGACCTAAATTATTTAGTTGTGCTACACTCAACATATTATAGTTAAGTCCTTTCACCCAATGTGAATTATCACATCTAATTTTATCATTCAACAAGATAGATCTTTTTCCTTTCACTTGACAAAGTGTATCATTTCCCATTTTAATTGATCCTCCATTGTAGTGTTCAAGGTATTCAAATTTATCCTCATCACCTATCATATGATATTTACAACCACTATCAATAATCCATGTATCATTCTTGCTAACTTTGGATATAAGTATTATTTTTACATAACTTTCATCTTCTTCTGAATCATCTTTCATTGCAAAAAATACTACTTTAGTTTCATCATCAGTGTCAATTTTAGTGTCATTATCATCATCTCCAACAAGGTAATATGCCTTCTTTCCTTAGTCTTTGTAGTCTCGATTGTTTCTTCTATTATGCTTTCAGTTTCCTCTTTATCTATTCTACCAAACTTTCCATCACTAGATTGGTCATTATCTTTATCTTCTTCTTTCTTGTTAGGATATCTAGTAGGAATATGGTCAATCTCTTTACAATTAAAACAAGATAAAGGTATCTCTCCTTTATACCTTCCTTTACTTGTTTGAAGTCTCTTGGCCATAAGTGCTTCAAGATCATCAGGCTCATCTTCACTGTCACTGTCACTTTCATTCTTTATGTTATGCTTACTGCTAGACTTACCAATCTTCAAGGATGACACAAAAGAAGACTCAACACTCAGTACAATACTATTTTTATATTTATTCAACTCAAAAGTAGTCAGCTTTCCAATTAGACTATCAAGTGTAAAAGTACTACCAGGTGCAGATCTCATTTCATGAATAGAAAACATTCTAATAGCATAGATAGGTAGCAAGGTTCTCAATATCTTACTCATAATAGTGTCTTAAAAAATAATACCTCCTCCTCCTCAGATAGCATTTACCACCTCTTTAATTTGGTTAGAGTATTGTGTGATGTTCTCACCTTCTTTCATCTTCATATCATCAAATCTACCTCTTACACTTTCATCTTTGGCCCTCATTACATTTACATCACCACCATAAACTAGTGAGAGTTTGTCCCACATTGCTTTCATTATAGTGCATGCTTTGACATCTTCAAATTTTTCATCAGATAGAGAAACATCAATCTCTATCATATTTATGTTATGTTTATGTATGTCTCTCAACTGATCAACTGTCAAAGGTCGAATAGTCAGTTGTATGTAGCCATGGTCTAGGAGATGTAGAGAAGATTCTTCAATTCCAGCTATGTGCAGCCTCATCCTACTTTTCCATGTCATGAAGTTATCTTTTTTCATCTTAGGCACTTCCCTTTTATACATCTTGTGATATTTCTCTCAAGTCCTTTAAACTTTCCTCTAAGCAACCAAGAATTTCTAATACCAATTGTTAGATAACTGAGAAGGTAGGTGAATAGTTATCCTATAGTCCCAAACTCTTAGATGTACTTTTTAAAACTTATTCAACAAATCAAACTTCTCATTACAATAAAATAACTATCTTTCTAATCATTTAATGAATACCAATAATTATCCAAAACTATCTTTACCGATTAATCAAATATGAAACATGTAAAGTATGATAGAAAAATAATCATAACAAATAGCACATAACATAATGATTTAACATGGAAACCTTGAAAAGGGAAAAATCAATTGGGACCAGTAAACCAAAAATATTTTACTCTTTTAAAGTGATCTTGGTTAGGAACCAACCCTATTAAAGGTTACAATGCACATTTTCAAGTGTGACCTGATTAAAGGATTTATCACTAATAGTTAACTTTTCACTAGAATTCACTATGGGGTCAAAAAGATAACAATTAACATTCCTTCAATGTCATATGGAAATACAAAAGACTATTAAGTCCACTTGATTAAGAGATTTTGCTGTAACAATGGTTAAAATGATACAGTAGTGATCTGATTCAAATGCAACTCAATTTGAAAATATTCATATCTATGCTAAGCTCATAAAAACTCTTTTGATCAATAACCAATTCACTTCCTCATATCCTTCAACTTACTTAACTCAGTGTATATATATCTCTAATGCTCGGTTATGCCTATAGTTTAGCTCAGTTATGTTTGTAACTAGTTTGATCAAGAATGCATGAAAAATATCTTCACACAAAATATTTTGTAGTCTCTATTAATTTGGCATAGTTCAACAATGAATCTCATGTCACTTAAATAGATGTGTAAACCATTTTCATATCAGCCATTAGGTTTTGCCTCTTAATTTTCTTTGTCCATTTTAACACTTCAAACTTCCTCTACAGATGTGGCAATAACATGTTTCATTCTCTTCCCTTCAATCATCTCAAAATTTTGTTATTCGTGGATCTTATTAGAAACTTTATCTTTTACCTCAAAATCATAAGAGATTTCCATCTCATCAATTTCAATCAGTTGTTATAACATTTAATGTTTTCCTCCATACTCAGTTAATACTGAATGTGTCAGTGATAACTATTTTGGTTATTATTGTCATTCGGTATACATAAGAATGACTTGGTGTATACAAAAATCTTCAATTATCGACCAAATTAACATGTTCAATTCTGATCTCTTCTTAATGTATGCACCCTAAAATGGTCACCTAGACTTTGGGCCTCAATTCAACAATTTATCAAATCCTTGAATCAATATTTTTAAAAATCAGCATTCTTCAAATTATATCAATTTCCTTGATCAAATCCTATTTTATCATTTTTTATTATTTTCTATGGGCTAACCATCTTATCCTAAGTCTTTATTTATTAAAAGGAATATTTCCTCCCTTTTTTATTAAATAAAAAGCCCCCACTTTTCCTCTTATCCTAAGTTGCACAAATAAAGCATTATTCTTATTTTATAAAAAGAAGAAAAGCACTTTTTGTCTCATATGGACACAAAAGTCAACTCTTATTTTCTCATTGGAGGATATTTGTGCACATGGATTTCTCCTCTTTCAAGCTCCACCCTTGATTAAATATTTTGCCTCTTAATCTCAATGGTCCATTCCTTCTCATTTCCTATAAAAGAAGAGCTCTCTTCCTCATTTTCATGATCAATCGTTTATGCTAATGTTATGCTGCAGGTTTTCTAGGTCACTTTGGAGCTTTTAGAGATTTGGAGCATTCTTGGTTTTTGCATCTACATTCCATTCTTAGCTTCATTCATGCATAGTAGCTTCATGTTTATGCTTTCATAGTGTGGATTTCCTTTTAGGGTTTAGAGTAACTCATCTAGTTTAACTAGGAAGGCTTGGTAATACTTGTACTTTCCTTTTCATAGCATAGCTTTTACTTTCATTTCCATAGCTTAGCTTGTATCTCTCATTTCTAGCTTGCATTTGCATTTCATAGTGATTCTTGGGGATATTGATATTCTTTCCCTTGTCTTCATTTGAATCTCTCATTGTGTGGTTGACAAGCAAGGTCATTAGCTTAATAGCTCTAGCTGAGAGCAATTAAATAATCTTGCAACTCCATGCATAGAGAGCTCTAGGTCACCTTCTAAGGTATCCCATTCATGGATTCTGTTGGATATAATGACTTAGAAAAGTGCACCATTTGAGTGTGTACATATTTTGCGCCCACCATGGGGAAGAACATTATTGTTTTGTCCTTAATTTTCTTCTTTTCCATCAAATTTTTAGCTTCATTTTTGGCTCTTGGGTTTTTCAGTCTCAAATTATTGAGTGATAGTTTTCCAGTATCGCGTGATAGTTCTCCTGTGGTCACCTGATACTTTACCAGTTAAAAGTATCACCCCACTTGAGACATTTTGTCACCCCATTTGAGACATTCTATTGCTTGCAGTAAAGCGAAGTATCACCTAGAAATATATTGTCACCCTGGTATACTATAAAGTGTCGCATGATATTTTAGATGACTATACTATTGCCTGTACCTGGTAGTGAGTTGTTTCTTGGTTCTTTTTTGCTGAATTTGTATCTAGTTAGCTTTCTGGTTTAGTTTGTTGTGGTTAGACAGATTTAATTTGGATTTTGGTTTTTCTAACCTTGGAGGGCTAACAAGTTCTGCTTGTAGGTGCTCTCGTTGCTTGAAATATTTTTCCAAAAGAATGCATGTCAAAGCTTCAAATGCATAAGGGCTACTAATGGTTTTTGTAGGGCTGCACAAAGCATAAAAACCCAATCAAGTACTTTTTGTTTATTTTCATTTTCAAGTGTGGCAATTACTAGTTGTTTCATTTCATAGGAACATAATATCTTGTTGTAGGGATTCTTGAGTGGTAGGAGAAGTATGCTCTTCACCCTTGTGGTGAACTGGAAAATCTTGACCCATCCTTGGATTTTGAAAAAAAGAGGGTAATTGAACATTTTCTTGGTGTGTTTGGGAGAAAACTTTGAGATAGGGGAGTATGCTCTTCACCCTTGTGGTGAAACAAAAACCATGAACCTCATAAGTTGTTCCACTCTTTGTTTAGATCTTTAGAATCCTTTAGTGGGCCTGGTCTTGAGCAATCAAGAGGAATGACCCAAGTGGGGATAAGCTTATTGCTAGCTATTCTGACCCACTATAAACTCAAGACTATCAAGGACACAAAACCTTGGTAGATGTAGTACTTGTCTTTGCTTCATGTGAGTACTTGTGGGATTGTGACCATGAGGAAAATGTTGAGCAAGAATGCTTAAGGTAGTCTTGTGGCCACAAGGTCCGTTATTTGCCACAAGGTAATGAGTCCCTTTGGGGAGAAAGAGGGGTATTACAAATGGAAGCCCTTACTAAGAACCATGGATAGAGGCCACCCTATTTTGATGCTTAGCTTCTTGGTGCAAGGATTGATCCAAGTGGAATAAATCGAATCACCCCAAGATTACTCACCATCTTTGTTCCTTTGGTTGTGTCATTGGCACTTCCATGAAAAAGC
Organism: Chamaecyparis obtusa; assembly: GCA_027943335.1. NCBI lineage: Eukaryota > Viridiplantae > Streptophyta > Pinopsida > Cupressales > Cupressaceae > Chamaecyparis > Chamaecyparis obtusa. The sequence continues at coordinate 60,422 of BSBK01013382.1, forward strand.
CAATATCTATTGTGGGCAACTACTTTGTGTGAGGCAATGGAGATTCAAGTGTGGGCCAAGTTGTTAAGTATTGAGCCATTGTCTTTTTAGGCTAAAAAGTTCTTGAAGTGTTCTCATTGTAACGTACCCATGTAAATGTTCTTGCATATTCAACATCTTGGTAGTGCTCATAGAATTTTTTCAATTTTGATATCACAATTGCTTGTCTTGGCAAGGTTTCTTTTGCCCTTGTTTGAAGTGTTGGAAGGCATGTTTGATCACCTACTATTTGCAAACCTTTTAATTTACTATTGTTGTTGTTAGTGAGATCAAAAAAATTAACCCTCAAACTAAAATTTGGACCAAATTGCCTTAAAAACTAAGATTTTGACACTCATTAGTCAAGAATCATGTGACATTGGAATAGTATCGCTCTCTATCCTAGAAAATATCACATAATAGTTTGCCCCTGGAGAACTATCACCCCGATTGCTTGGAGAGTATCGCTCGGGCTGCCTAGAATGTATTGCCCTACTTAATGTGAACTATCGCATAGTCTGAAACTGTCACCCTATTAGCCTAGAAACTATCGCCCATAATCTTTTTGCTGTCTGCCTAATTCATGCAATTTTCAGTCCTCTCTTAGTTGACTAAATTTTAGTAAGTTTTGTACCCTGCAACTGAAAGCTTGTTTGTGCCTCAGGTTTTTGGCTCTAGACATCTTGAGTTAGTAATCTTTGACTTCACCAAAAAAATTTCTTGTCTTCGGTAAGTTAGGAACCATCCTTCTTGACAAGATTCACCTTTAGATTCTTTGATTACACACTTGGAGAGTTTGAGTACTCTTTTGTCCAAATCCACTTTCATATAAATTCAATTTCAATATATTTTGGTTAAATCATCCTCCTGATCCATATGTGCTAGGGTACTGGAATCATTTTGTTATGCACCACTATGGCAGTGTTGATTTATGCCTTTTGTTAGCTTTTTATCTCACCATATCTCTTTTTGGACAATTAAATATTTTCACTATCCTAGTTTGACAATTAGTGATTGATAAGGTTATTTTCTCACTAAGGGTCTTTTCTTTCATGCCGGTTACAACAAGATACCAAGTGGGTCAAGGAAAACAACCTCAAGTAGTTTTTGAACAATAACCTTTAGTTCAAACTTATCAAAGGTGAAAGGGGAAGGAACCCATCTTTGATCAATCTCCTATGAGTGCTTCAAAAGTTTGGTTTGAGCCTAAGAGTATCCTTAGTTAGCTAAGTACTTCTTTACCATCCTCTCAATCAAATATGGACATGAGCTACACTTTGACTAGGAGACAAAGAGAAGCAATAGATCAAACTCTTGATGACAATTTTCAGAGACATAAGGGTAGCATGTCGGTCAATGATGACAATCAACCTGAATCACCTCTTATTAATTCAAGCTATCTAGATGCTCATCAACGAGCTAAAAGACACTATGCACAAGCTCATCAAGATGCATGGTCACAACATGAAGATCAAAACAACCAATCTTGTGATGCTCATGTGAATGTAGCTAACTTGTTCAATCATTCAAGGCCAAGCTCTCCACTAAAATAAATTGCAAGATATACAAGTGAGAGGCTAAAAAGTATTGGGTGGGAAAAACAAGCCTTCTTAAATGAACAAGATGCCAAAGAAGAAAGATTTAGGCTCCTAGCCCAACAACTTAATGCACAATTCAACAATAGGGGTACCAATAGTGGGACCAACTCCCCACCATCTACTCCCTTGGGCACCCCATGAGGTAGAAAATATTCAAGGTCACTAGCAAGATCTCCTAGTCCTAGAGGAAGGACTTTACAACATGCTCATTATAGGAGACATACACCTCCTAGGAACTCAAGAAAACCCTCCCAATGAGCTCATCATGGCTCTCAACATGGAGGAACTAGTGCAAATTATGAAGCTCAAGACTTTATGAGAATGCAACAAGAACCACTTTTCCAACAATATGTGTAGAAATATGTTGAGCAAAATAAAGATAAGTTCCTAGAGAGCCTAATCAACAAGGGTGTGAAGGTCCCTTATAATTTTGATGTGGATAGGAATATAAAGAAATAGAGTCCCTCACAAGAAGAGGAGATTAAGAAAATCAAGAAGATGATGGAGAAGATGATGGCTCCCAAGAGTTCCTTCAACCTTTATTATATTTGTCCTAATCCTTTTGATAAGAGTGTGAGAATGATGGATTTTCCTAGGAAAATTGAATTTCTCAAATATGACAAATATGATGGTAATGGTGACCCAAATGATCATGTGTGTCACTTTTATACTATGAGTTTTGAATTTCACCATGAAGATTCCTATCTGATGAGATTATTTCCAAGGAGTCTAAAAGGTCAAGCTATGGAGTGGTTTACCAAAATAACCCCTCCCATCAAAACTTTTAAAGAATTGGTCCACAGATTTGTGCAACATTTTGCCTACAATTTATCAAGATCAGTCACCATGCTCGATTTGTGTAATTTGAAACAGAATCAAGGGGAATCCTTTGTTACATTTTTACAAAGGTGGAGATGATTATGTTCCTAATATTCTAGGATGATTCCTAAACAGGAGAGAATTGATATTATTGTAAGTAATTTAATACCTAAGATGCGGTATGAGGTTCAAAAGATGGTCTTTGATTCATTTGACACCATGGTCAAAACCGCATGTAGAATAGAGGATGTCTTAAAAGAACAAGGTATTTTGACTAAACAACATAATAACAACAATAGTCAAAATAATAACAACAATCATAAGGACAAAGGCAAGAACTCACATTGGAATAAAAATAAGCAAGTAGTGAATGATGGAGTTGTTGAATCTAACTAACCAAAGGATTAGGATGTCCTTCATTTATCTAGTGCAGTTCAAGATATGAAGCTTAACACATCATCTAACCAACAAAAGCATAAACAAAGATATCAAGAAAGACCTAAAAAGGAGAAGTGACAATTCTCTAAGCTTGGAGACTCTTATGAGGATATTTTCAAAATGCTTATTTATAACAATCTTGCACAACCACAAGATCCAACAAAATTTCACATACCTAGCATTAAGCCATATTGGTGGAATGAAAAAGCTTACTACATATTTCATAATGGCATTGGACATGACATAGAACACTTTTGGAAACTTAAATATCTCATTCAAGATCTTATTGAAAATGGAAAGCTTGAGATTGATGGGTTGAAAACCAATGTAGATCATAAAGCATTTAAGGAACCTTTGCCTAAATATGATAAGGGGGAAACCTCTAAACCCAAAGATGGAAAAGTTGCAATCAACTACATCTATATGTCTATAGAGAATGTTATCAATATGCTTGAAGTTGTGGATGAAAATGTCAACATGATGCAAAATAAAGATTCTTATAGTCATGATGTGGACTCTCCCATATTTGATAACGAACTTGTGGTGGTGCTTAGAGGTCCTCACTTTCGAAGGTCATCTCAGGCTCTTAATGCTATCATCAGAAGCCAAGGTCAAAATCCTATGATCATTAGAGGCCCTAACTCTAACCAATCTAGCAAACCAAAGCAACACCCAAAAATGTCACCACCAAGTCAGCAGTTAATCTAGAAATGAGCTACAATCTTGTTGATCAATTACAAAGAACACCAGCTCAAATTTCAATTTTTGAGCTCCTAGAGTTGTCTCCAAGATATAAGCATGTCCTTGAAGATGCCTTGCATATAGCCAATGTCCCTAACAACATAGACATTGATCAATTCCAAAATATGGTAAATCACCTTGCCAACCCACATTACCTCACATTCTCAGAAGAAGATGACAAAGCCTTAAGCCATCCACATAATCTTTCCCTTCACATTAAAGTCATGATTCACAAGACCCATGTTAGGTGTGTATTGATTGATGGGGGTACTGGGCTCAATATTTGTTCCTTGAGTTTGTTGAAAATACTGGGTTGCTCAAAGCAAGTTATTGATACTCACAAGAAAATAACCATCAAAGCCTATGATGAGGAAAAGAGAAGCTCCAAAGGCTTGGTCATCCTTCCTATTAGGATTGGCCCCATTGAAAAGGACATCTTGTTCCAAATTGTTGATGCTGGTCCTTTAGCCTATAATATTCAGCTTGGTAGACCATGGATCCATGACATGCAAGCAGTGTTGTCCACCTACCACCAATGTGTCAAGTTCCCCAATAATGGAGTAGAAGTTTGTATACCCAGGGATAGCACGTTATCTGTTAATGCAATTTTAGAAGGGACGCATGTTCCTCTTAATGAAGAGGTAGAAAATTTTGATGCAACTATGGTGTAATGTCAGAATAAGTTGAAAACCATAGACCTTGGTATGGGTGGTTATCACATTAACTCCTTCAAAAAGCTACCAGTCTCACCTAGGTCCTATGGTAAACCCTCATAGGAGATGCATTCCTCATCCTCAACAATGACTCTATTTGATACATTTGTAGAGTATTTAATACCCATTCAGGATGAAAAATAGGAAGTAGCTATTAGTGACTGGATTTACAAAGAGGAAAAATACAAGCACAATGAAAATTTTTCTCCATCTCCTAAGACTTATGGGAGAGGATATACTTTGGTCAAAAATATGGGTTATCTAGGACATGGTCCTCTTAGTCACAAACTAGATGCCAGGGCTGAACCTCTTGACCATGCTCTTTTTGGGTGTAGGTCTAAAAAGATAGTTGGTGTAGGCTTTGAAGATCTTTAAAAAAAGAAAACTATTCCTATCCTAGTTACGATGGATAGTGATGATGAATACATACCCAATGTGCAAAATCAGCAAGATAGGTGTGAAGATTGTGTTGGGAGTTCCCTTTGATCTTCTACTTGTAGATTTATACTTTGCTAGATAACTTTTAATGATACTTTGACTCTATCACCACTCCAAAGTCTACAAGGAAGAGGGCCACTTAACAAGGATCAACAATGAGATCCTCCTACACTTTGAGCCTTAATGCTTAGGTGGGTGTACCCTTGATTCACTTCTTGAAAGGAATCATTAAATTTTATACCATTATACCCTTTACTAACTATGAAAGATTTTATCATTTAAATGTGTGTGTATGATTGATGATGATGGACTACTTCCAAAGAATAGATTAGTGATTTAACCCAGGGCAAAGAGTCACTTGATAACATATATCAACTAAGACCTTAAATCAAACAACCATGAACTCAGAGTAAGTGCTTTTCCTATTACTCCTCTCATTCCCAAACCTAATCATCAAATTCCAATCAAACAATGAACCCACTGAAATCACCGTAAAGGCTTTAATACCAACTTTGTTAGGAAATCCAAGCTAATCTCAAAATACTCTTTGTTTACCATATGCTAATCCACCTTATGACATTAACATATATGATTTCACAATCAAAACAAGAAGATAATCATCAATTTGAGACAGGAATTCAGGTGTATTCTTATTAACTTCAAAATCAATACATGACCAAAATGACAAATGCTAGGAACAAAACACAAAATCCAAGCTCTTCTTGTCAGTATGATACCATCAAAAAAAACCCTTACAAAATACTACTTTTTTCAATATATACCCCCCTAGTCATCTTGAAATCCCAAAATAGGATGCAACAAGGTACAGATGACTAGGGTTAGGGTTTCACCCACCAGAGCAACTAGAAACAATCAAAAATTAAATGTAGGGGAAGAGACCCAGGCAACTAGGAGAAGACATATCCTATAGTGATCCGCAATCATGAAAATTTCACTAAAAAGGTACTGAGAAACATGAAAATGCCAAATTTGTCAACCTTTTCAGCCACCTAAAAACACACCTCGAGCACAAAACCATACTTCTCCTAGTACAAAAACATCATACCACTAACCAAAAAGACCCTTGGATCAGTCAAAAACAACCAGTGCCACCAAACCAATCAAAATTAGCTCCAAAAACTATAAATTTTGGTACTTCCTGTCACTGGAAACCCTCTCAAAATTTGATTTCAAACTGCAATGGTCATTTCCAAGGTGCCAGCAATAGATCAGTGGTTGACATTTGAAATTAGGTCAATTTTATATCGTGACCATCAGATTTTTCTCTTTCACAGCCTTTATGATTTATCACTTAATAGGACCACAATCACATTTAGCAAACTAGCAACTGAAGGTTTCCACCAGTTCGTAAAACACTTTATGTTACCGGTAAATAATTTAATGATTACGCAACCTTCCTTCACTGAATCACCAGACCTTTTAGAACACTACCAATTTTCTTCATGAATGAGCAAATCCATTGAAATTTTGTGAGGCCACTAAATACTTTGTCAGAACTGCTAGACCTTAGACCCCTGCCCGCACTTGCTTTATGCCACATGTCACTACATCATTCGCTATTGCTGCTTGGTCACCACTGACACAAGACCGACTCTTTGTAAGCCTCCAAATCGGATGGCAAGCACAAGATCTCATGGCTCTGATACCACCCATGAGAACTTACACCGACCATGGATCTTGTCCTCCTCACTGACCTTTCTGACAATGACCCCACCTTGTTGATTCCTTGCATCGACCAATAGAATTTGAACAACTCTGCACCACCTGGAAAATGGTCCCACTACATTGTCATCCTTTCCTCTAATGAAAATCATTCATGTCAGCTCCAAATGTTAGAGGACCCACCTATGTCAGTCACCTGAGGAAAAGTAAAATTGACGGTTGTTTGAAGATCTCATGCGTCTGACACATTCCTTAAGAACTTACACCCATCGTTAATTCTCTACAAATGTCAGGACCCTCTGACAAGATGGAAACTTAGGTCCCACTAACAAGTGCCAAGTCATTACCTTGTGGACCAATAAGAGACCACCAAATATGCTTACATGGCAATGATGACCCACTGAGAACATTATACCACCTGGAAGATCAGATGGCTGACACATGATCTCATAAGCCTGAAAGATTCCATGTGCTTATATGCTAGCCATCAATCTTGAATCTTTTGATTGAGATATTAGGCCCGCTTGACAACATGTCCAACTTACTATTATGTGGACTAGTCAAGGGCCGCCATTTGTGTACACATAGCAGTGGACCTACCTATCTGAAGCGTTACATCATGAAAGAGAATAAATGATCATCGTAAGATTGCAAGCCTCTGACAAAACCTTTGTGAACTTATGACAACCATAGGATTAATATGGTGTCAGAGAGCCAGGCCTAGGAAAATATTAAGGTAGAACATTAGAAAGAATTAAAACACTGGACATAGGGAAAATTAAACCCACTAGACTTTAGGTTTAAGGAAATATTAAGTGCCAAGGACTTAGGAAAAATCAAAGGCATGACCTCGTGCGGTGACAAAATATTAAAGTACATGCGCTAAAGGGATTTTAAGTGGCCCAAAAAAGTAACATTAAAATAGAATAGGGCCAGGGTAAAACAAAAGGTTTCTCATACAACGACTAGATTTTTGAAATTTTTGAGCTAGGGCTTGAGCCAGAGGTGTGAAAAACATTGCAAAGACGAGAGGAAAATAGATAAAGCCATGAAAATTTTTTAGAGTGCTAACAGTGGCTTTGTCTAGGGATGTATGCCTCCTACAGGCATAGCAAGGACTTAGAATCACTAGTGAAAGCAGACCATCCCACTGGAAAACTAACAACTGAGAGCAACAACACCAAAACCTTATAGACAAGGACAAAATAGGATAGGGGCAAGCAACTTTACAAAATTTATAGAATGTAAAGACCTAACTACTATTCATGGAAAACAAAATACCTTCAATTGAATTATTTCTTCAAGAATTGTCCATGAACTGGCAATTCTTGAATATCACCATTCAGTTCTTTTACAACATATGAATCTTGGCCCCATTTTTCATGAATTTGATATGGCCCTATCCAGATGGGATCAAACTTTCCATGTTTTCCCTTATCCTCCAGTCTGGCATTCCAAATTAATACTAGGTCATCAGCCTCAAACTTCCTCCCCATAGCCTTCCTATCATACAAGTTCTTGATTTGCAACAACTTGACATTCCTTATAGCTGACTCTCTCCTAATTTCTTCTAGCTTGATGAGGTCCTCAATTCTCAACTGCATTTCATCATCTATGCCATCATCATATAACTTAACAAACTTGTACATTTCCAATAAATTATTCTGAGGCATTCTTGCATGTATTCCATATACTAGGTAAAATGGTGCACAACCAATTGCCCTTTTCATAGTTACCCTATTAGCCCATACACCTAATGGAAGTTTTTAATTCCATGCCCTCTTATTCTTTTCAAGAATCCTCCTGAGGATCTTAATCAAACTCTTATTAGTAGATTCTACCTGACCATTTCCTTATGGATGATAAGGTGAGGAATAAGAAATCTAAACTCCTAAACCTTTGCAAAATTCCTTATATTTAGCAGACCTTAAGCACATGGCATTATCACTTACTATTCTCTTAGGGCACCCAACCCTTGTAACAATGTTGTTCAACAAGAAATTAGTTACCACCTTGTTGGTTGCATTCCTTGTAGGTATAGGCTCTACCCACTTTATAAAGTAATCAGTGGCAACTAAGATCCAAGAATGTCCTCCACTTGACTTGTTTGGTATCTCCCCTATGAAATCAATTCCCCATTGTTGGAAAGGAGCTTGTACTTCTACTATTTTAATGGCAAGTTACCTAAAAATTTAAGCTTACCAGAGAACCTTTGACAAGCATCACACCTCCTTACCAACTATTCTGCATCCTTAAAGATTGTGGGCCACTAGAATCCTGCTCTCAAGATTTTATGAGCAGTAGTTTTACCCATATAATGTCCACTATAAACTCCCTCATGCATTTCCTTTAACAACCTATTAGCCTAATATTCATCAACACATTTCAAAAGTATGCAATCTAAATTCTTTCTATACAATTTTCATTTCACAATTACATACTTGATGGTCTGCAATTTTAATGACCTCCTCTGATTATCATTCATTCCTATTGGACATCTCATATTTCTTAAGTAATAGATGATATCTTGATACTAGATACAGTCATCCATATCACATGTATAATCAATTTCAGAATTATTGATCTAATTTGCATCAAGATTGGATTGAGCCATCAGTTTTTCCAATCCTTGTCCTCTAACAAATTTAGTAATTTGGATATCAATGTTGAATTCTTGGATCTTATTGATCCATCTACATCTTCTCCCAGACACCTCTTGCTATGAAAAGATATCTTTGATTGCTGCACTTGGCACAAAAGTAATCAAAACTACCCCCATCAAGTAACACCTAAAAGCTTTGACTACCTTCACAAGTGCATATGCTTGTTTCTCATTTATATCATATTTCAATTCAGTAGCTTGCAAAGATTTATTGAAGAATGCAATAGGCTGCTCAAAACCATCCTTTATTTTCTGCAACAACACTACAACAATAGTATGAAAAGATGCAAAAGAGAAGATATGCATTAGGATACTATAATTAGGTGCCTTAAGCACTAGTAAATCTTTAATAGCTTGGTTGATATTCTTGAAAGATTCATCAGGCTCACCTTCCCATGTAATATCAGATCCCCTCTTCAACATCTTAGAAATAGGTCTAGTAACCTCTGCAAAATTTGTCACAAACATCCTTAAGAAATTAACCTAACCAAAGAAGGACTAAATTCCTTTAATATTCTTTGGCCTCTAAATTTGATCAATAGCTACTACCCTCTCAGGGTCAATTCTCACTCCTTGCTTCCCAACTAAGTGGCCAAGCATCTTACCCTCAATGACACCAAATGCACATTTCCTTGGGTTTAATGAAATACCATATTCCAAAGCCCTCACAAATATTTTTTCTAAATGAGTACAATGGTCTTCTTCCTTCTTGAAATAGGCAATTAAATCATCTTGATAAACAATAAGGAAATCATCAATAAAATCTAAAAAGGCAACATCCATAGCCCTCTGAAAAGTAGCACCAACATTTGTGAGACCAAAAGGCATTCTCACATAAACATATGTCCCCCAAGGTATAGTGAATGTTGTCTTAAACTATTCTGATTCCTTAATAATCACCTGATTGTAACCAGAGAAACCATCCATCATAGACATTAGTTCAAATCTAGTTACCCTCTGCAACATAGCTTCCATATTGGGTAGACAATAGTTATCCTTTAATGAGCTGATGTTCAAATTCCTGAAGTCCATACAAAGTCTGATGTCGCCATTCTTTGTTTCTAACAGGGACAAGATTTTACACCCAAGAAGAATGCCTTATAGGCTTGATAATGCCAGCATCTCTTAACTTCATCAACTCTTCTTGCATCTTGGGTTCCAAAGTGGGATTTATAGGCCTTTGTTTTTCCTAGAAAGGTTTAGCATCTTCTTTCAATGGAATAATATGCTGAAACAAATCTTCTCTATAAACCTTTAGGTCATCATATGACCATGCAAAAACATGCCTGAATTTTCTCAATAATTTAATCAAAGATTTTCTCACATTGTGAGACATGTCCCTACCAATGTATACCTTCTTAGCTACCTCATGTGTTCCAAGATTTATCTCCTCTAGATCAGCATGATCTTCTCTATGGATATTATTTTGAACTCTATCCTGGTTATCAAAGACAGTTTCCAAAACAACAAGCCCCTTGGGCACCTTGTTAGTTCTAAGTTGAATAACTTCATTGCCAAAGAAAACCTCCTTTCCTTCTACTGACTCAACCAAGGATGAAAAATCAAATTCCTAACCATGATACTAATCATCACAACTCATGAACTTCAAGATATCATTATCATCATCAAAAACTTGCTAATTTTCAATATTGTCTAGTACACTAGACCTAGCCTGAATTTCAACTTTAGAGATACAAGTAAATGTAATATCACTGGGATTGATTGCTATATTGGCTAACAAGTCAACCATCTTATTTTTACTCCTATCCTTCCACTCAATATACTGACCTGACTTGGGACACCACCAACTTAGAATCACCAACAACACTTAAGCATTTAATTCCATGTTTTTGTGCCAACCTCAATCCTAACAACAATGCCTCATATTCTGCTATATTGTTGGTACAAAAGAAATTCAATGTGAAATTTTTTTTGTAGGTGTTTCCATTAGGATAAATAAGTAAAATACTTGCTCCTACTCCATCCTTGCAATTTGCACCATCAAACTACATTACCCACAAATCACCCCTTCATAGAATTAACACTTACCTCAACAAAGATAGGTGACAAAATAGGTTCCTTCTCAAGTACAAGGATCTCTACGCTAAAAGCATTAATATTAGTATCCACAAAACATGTAGTTTCATTATCAATACTTCTCTCAATCATGTGGTATACTCTTGGTTCTCGCTCAATCTTGACAAACTGATCATCAATCTTGAAAGTGGCATAGGATAGATCACACTATAAACTTCTACCCATGACAACACTCCACCTTCTAGATAGTAGCATCACATAATGAGGAGGGATGTCCACCACCAAAACACTCATTGTCAACTCTTTCTCTAGATATGTTTCCAGCCTATATGGCATTGCATTGATAGTCCCAATGACTGGTACCTCCCTTTGATCCATTGCACAACATCTACCTTGAATTGTATCAACTTTAAGGCCCAATTTTTCCATAATCTTAAAAGGCATAATAGTATTAGAGGCACCACTATCAATCATACAATTTATTAATTTCATTCCATTCACAAGGACACTTAAAAAAAATGGATCAATGTTTTCAAGGCTAGCATTGATAGAACTATCCAAATATATAGGAGGAATTTGAGATACAATTCCCTGAGCAGCAACTCCTTTCAAAGCTTTATCCTAAGATCCATTACATGCAACATCATTGTTATGAACTTTATCTAACCATGCAATAGCTTTGTCCTTATGTTTGGGGATCCTCGACAGTTCTGAAAAAGGGACCTTAACTGTAGTTTGGGACAATACAGATAACATATCAACAGGAGCAGAGGAAGGAATATGAATCTACACTACCTTAGTATCCTTTTTCTTATCTGATACATTAGGTGTATTGGCCACCCTCATTTTTTCATTCCTAGCCATTGTGTTAACTGGCTTCTCAATCTCACTAGAAAATATTTCAACTCCAACTCCCTTAGGCTCACAATTCTTACCTTTTACACTCTTGAATTTCACCATGTGATCACCTTTTGATTTGTTCTCATCAAGCTCTCTGGAGTTGGTACTCTTTATAAACATTTCTATATCTTTCTCATTTGTATTCCTTTCTACCATGCCTCTAGTTTGTACTTGAGAAATAATTTCTGTAGTAATCCTATCCATCTCTTCGCTAGAAGGTCTTCTTAAATTTATTGGCTCAGAAGAAGAGTTCATGTTACATGTCTTCTTATCAATGCCTTCACTATCAGAAAAAACCTCTTGATTAAAAAGGGCTTGATTGTGTCTCTTCACATTTACATCTACTTCTTCATCAAAATTATAATCATCTTCATATCCTAGATATGAAATAGCCATGTTGCATCCAACATCATCTTGATATTCTTCTTGATCTATCTCCTCACTGCCACAATCTTGATTTACAGTCATAGAATGTGCAACCACACAATGCTCTACAGAATGAGGGGACTAGCATGCAACACACCAAGGTATGTCCTCCATGACATTTATTGAAGCCTTTTGTAGAGGTTTAGGGACACCTCTATCATTGTTTCCTCTTGCAATTAGACAATAGGCTTGCCATCCTTCCATTGGGTGTTGTAGGTGTAGTTCTGCAATCTATTCTTCTTATTGAAATTGTTGTTGAACTGAAGCCTCTCATTGGTAGGAGCACTAATGTTCCTATTTGTAGGTGCCTTCAAATCCTTCAATGCATTGAGCACCTTATCCAATTTATCTTCTTCTTGCCTCCTAGTTACAACATTCCTATCATTTTCTTTTTTGTATTTCTTGTCTCCAAACAACTTTGGATCATCTCTTTTCCCACCCAATTTTCCTGATATCTTCATATTATTCTCAATATTGATAGCAATCCTAAAAGCATCTCTAAGAGTTCTTGGTTCTTTATCCCTCAACAAGTATCCCATCTTTCCATCAAATGCATTGAAGTATGTAGTTAGACAAACATTGTCATCTAACCGCATAGCTTGAAACAACTTATGCATACCTTTCTAAAATTTCATGTTGAATTCAGCTGCAGACTCATTCTAATTTTTCCTTATGGTATTGAATTCATTCAACTTGAAACTAGCATTAGGCCTATCACCATACTACTCTTTAAAATATCTCTCAAAGGAATCCCAAGTATCAATACATTTATCAGGAAGTCTCTTAAACCAATCTCTAGCATCCTACATTAGAGATTGAAAAAACAATTTCATGACTACATCCTCCTTCTCTACCTCATAATCATTAAGGATATCAAAAAATAACCTAAGATGCTCCTCACAAATAATAGCATTATTACCAGCAAACTTAGGTACCTTATCTCTTATATCATTTGGAAAAGCATTTGCATAGCCTAGTATCCCATCAAAACTAATTTTCCTATAGCCTTCTAGTTGCATAGGTCTTCTTTGAAATCCTAAACTAGTGTTCCCACTAGAATTATTATTTTTATCTACATTCCCACCCACTTGCACATTTGACTATCTATTAGGATCAACAAATGATTTGGTAGGTACATTAGGAATTAGATTACTAGTAGTAGCATTGCTAAGTGGAATAGTAGTGTTCATAGATGGCATACCTAGTTCAGTAGTAGAAGGGTCATGAACATTAGCTGATGAAGCCCTCAAGATTTGGATCTTTCTTCTTTTCCCTGCAATAGCATCATCAACTTCAGCTCTTTCCAACTCTTGAGCTAGAGATTCATCCTCTTTTCTTTTTCTTTCTATCTCTATCTCCCTATTTGATTTAGGTGGTGGGATCCCTGGTATTGTCACTAGTTTGCTTATTTGGACACCCACCATCTTCTGCTTTCCTTTTTCATTAATAACTATAGCAGGCCTAGTGATCTCATGTCCATTCTTTCCCTTAGGCAATGGAGCATAACTTTTCACTTGTCTCATCATAGGGCCCTCTTCATCAAACTCATGGTCTTGCAACAAGCATTCTTGCTCACTTCTTAGAGCTTCAAGATCACCAAAAACATCATGCTACAACACCCTAGGAGAAAAAGCAATCATCTTGTTTCTCTCCTTCATTTAATTAATTTTTCTTAGAAGAGACTGCCTCTCCATTAGAGTGTTTAATTTTTCAGCCTCTCTCTCCTCTAGTAACCTTTTGTATATGGCATCCTACTCTGCCAACTACAACCTAAGTGCATTCAACTCATGTGGATCTATCATGTTGTCTTTAGAGCTTGATGATACTTCCACATCAGTAGGGTGCTGATGTGGGAAATACACTTGCCTTGGTTCCATGGGTTGCCTTCTAAAATTATCTTCATCAAGATCTAAATCAATCTCCAAACCCATCTCTCTAGCTTTTTCATCCTGACCTGTAGGTAATGAACCCTTGTCTTGAAATATAGCCTCTGGGGTATCATAAAATTTATCTTTAGAGTGACCACCATCTAATCTAGAAACTCTATCTTGTGAACCTTCCTCACTTGAGGAAACATGTGGTATTCTACCTCTGGTATTTCTTTGTTCTCTTATGGGAGCACTAGTAGAATCACCATTCCTCCTCATCCAACTCTTCTTCTCATGTCTAGGTAACTACTCCAGAGTGACCTCCAACTTTGTTCTGAAAAAGGACCTAGTATTCCTTCTTTTTTCCATGATTTGCAATCGATAGCACTGGTTTTAAACTTTAGAGTCACCACCCACAAAAGTGGGAAATATTTAACTAAATACAATAGGAAAATAAGAGTGCACTTAATAGCTTTTATCTCTAGACTCTCCCTAGTAGAGTCACCATTTTGTTGGGAGTTGCCTTTGATCTACTTGTAGATTTATACTTTGCTAGATAACTTTTAATGATACTTTGACTCTATCACCACTCCAAAGTCTACAAGGAAGAGGGCCAATTAACAAGGATCAACAATGAGATCCTCCTACACTTTTAGCTTTAATGCTTAGGCTGGTGTACCCTTGATTCACTTCTTGAAAGGAATCATTAAATGTTATACCATTATACCCTTTACTAATTGATTGAAAGATTTTATCATTTAAATGTGTGTGTATGATTGATGATGATGGACTACTTCCAAAGAATAGATTAGTGCCTTAACCTAGGGAAAAGAGTCACTTGATAACATATATCAACTAAGACCTTCACTCAAACACACTTGAACTTAGAGTAAGTGTTTTTCCTATTATTCCTCTCACTCCAAAACTTGATCATCAAATTCCAATCAAACAATGAACACACTGAAATCACCCTAAAGGCTTTAATCCTAACTTTGTTAGGAACTCCAAGCTGATCTCACAATACTCTTTGTTTACCATATGCTAATCCACCTTATGACATTAACATATATGAGTTCACAATCAAAACAAGAAGACAATCATCAATTTGAGATAGGAATTCAAGTGTATTCTTATTAACTTCAAAATCAATACATGACCAAAATGACAAATGCTAGGAACAAAACAAAAAATCCAAGCTCTCCTTGTTCAGTATGATACCATCAACAACAACCCTTACAAAATACTACTTTTTTCAATATATACCCCCCTAGTCATCTTGAAATCCCAAAATAGGATGCAACAATCTACAGATGACTAGGGTTAGGGTTTCACCCACTAGACCAACTAGAAATAGTCAAAAATTAAATGTAGGGGAAGAAACCCAGACAACTAGGAGAAGATAGATCCTGGAGTGATCCTCAATCATGAAAATTTCACAGAGAAGGTACTGAGAACCATGAAAATACCAAATTTGTCAACCTATTCGGCCACCTACAAACACACATCGAGCACAAAACCATACTTCTCCGAGTACAAAAACATCATGCCACTGACCACAAAGATCTTCAGATCAGTCGGCAACAACCAGTTCCACCAAACCAATCGAAATCAGCTCCAAAAACTATAAATTTTGGTACTTCTTATCACTGGAAACCCTCTCAAAATTTGAATTCAAACTGCAATGGTCATTTACAAGGTGCC
The DNA here is from genome assembly GCA_027943335.1 of Chamaecyparis obtusa. Lineage (NCBI taxonomy): Eukaryota > Viridiplantae > Streptophyta > Pinopsida > Cupressales > Cupressaceae > Chamaecyparis > Chamaecyparis obtusa. The sequence goes on from BSBK01013382.1 coordinate 76,464, forward strand.
AGTAGAAAATCAATGGTTGACATTTTAAATTAGGTCAATTTTATATCACAACCGTCAAATCTTTCTCTTACGTGGGCTTTATGATTTATCACGTAATAGGACCCTAGTCACATTTAGCGAACTAGTAACTGAAGGTTTCTGCTAGTTCAAAAAACACTTTATGTTACTGCTAAATAATTTATTGATTACAAAACCTTCCTTTAGTGAATCACCAGACCTTTTAGAACACTGCCAATTTTCTTCACAAATGAGCGAATCCATTGAAATTTTGTCAGGCCGCTAAATACTTTGTTGGAATTGCTAGACCTTAGACCCTTGCCCAGGCCCACTTTATGCCACATGTCACTACATCATTCATTGTCGCTACTCGGTCACCATTGAAACAGGACCAACTCTCTGTAAGCCTTCAAATCAGATGGTAGGTGCAAGATCTCATGGCTCTGATAGCACCCATGAGAACTTATGCTGACCATGGATCTTGTCCTCATCACTGACCTTTCAGATAATGACCCCATCTTGTTGATTCCTCATGTCAACCAATAAAATTTGAACAATCTGCACCACTTGGCAAATGGTCCCACTGCATCATCATCCTTTCCTCCAATGAAAATCATTCTTGTTAGCTCCAAATGTTAGAGGACCCACCTACGTCAGTCACCTAAGGAAAAGTAAAATCGATGGTTGTCTAAAGATCTCATGCATCTGACACATTCCTTAAGAACTTACGCTTGTCATCGATTCTCTACAGATGTTAGGACCTTTTGACAAGCCAGAAACTCAGGTCCCACTGACAAGCACCAAGTCATTACCTTATGGACCAATAAGAGACTGCTAATTGTGCTTACATGGCAATGAGGACCCACCAAGAACATTATACCACCTGGAAGATTAGATGGCTGGTGCATGATCTCATAAGCCAAAAAGATTCCATGCGCTTATATGCTAGCCATTGATCCTAAATCTTTTGATTGAGATATCAGGCCCAACTAACAACATGTCAAGCTTAGTATTATGTGGACTAGTCAAAGGCCACCATTTATGTACATGTAGTAGTGGACCCACCTGTCTGAAGTGTTACATCATGAAAGAGAATCAATGATCATCATAAGATCGCAAGCCTCTGAAAAAACCTTTGAAAACTTATGACAACCATAGGATTAAGATGGTGTCAGAGAGCCAGGCCTAGGAAAATATTAAGCTAGAACATTAGAAAGAATTAAAACACTAGACTTAGGGAAAATTAAACCCACCAGACTTTAGGCTTAAGGAAATATTAAGCACCAGGGACTTAGGAAAAATCAAAGGCATGACCCCACAGGGTTACACAATATTAAAGCACATGTGCTAAAGGGATTTTAAGTGGCTCAAAAAAGTAACATTAAAATAGAACAGGGTGTGGGTAAAACAAAGGGTTTCTCATACAATGGCTAGATTTTTGAAATTTTTGAACTAGGGCTTTAGCTAGAGGCATGAAAAACAATGCAAAGACCAGCTGAAAACTGGCAAAGCCATGAAAGTTTTTTAGAGTGCTAATAGATTGAATCCCTTCCACCAATATCCTTTGGGGAGATTTAGATACTACAGTTGATAACCCAATAGTTTCATAACTAGAACAAGAACAATCCACTATTGAAGATCATGTTGAGAATCCTATCCAACACACAAATGACATTCAAGAGGGTGTTACCCTTGGTGACATCAAAGCTTCTGCCTCAAGGCCTAAAAGATACAGTTGGTGTAAGCATCCGAGTTGGGATTTAGATACGGACTCACATGAGTATGAGTGGGAGACTCTTTATGATTTTTCTATAGTTGACATGGACATTTTTGTTGTCCATACATATAGTTCCCAATCTGAGGTAGCTAATGAGTCTAGTGTAGGACTAGAAGATTGGAATCCATGAGTCACTTTAGTGGTTGATGCTTTGATCAGTAGGATAAGTCCTAATTTGGGTACCTTATAGAGATACTTCACAGTTCCTAACTCTACAATCACCAGAGATGATGCCATTTGCATACATAATATTGAACTAGCCATTGACCTACCCCTTTCCAATCTGCACTTAATCAATTGGTCTTAGCGCTATCAAGAGCCTCAGTTCCTAACTTTTCAAAATGACTATGAGATAGCATGCTACTTGAATGCCCATGAACCTATAGTCTCTTCCACTAGCGAACCAACTACAAGTATGATAGAGCCAGATATCAAGTACCTCAGTCAAAAAATAAAAATAAAAGACACAAAAAATAGGAGTTATGATGGTGAAAACCACTATGTGGCGGTGTCAGAACCAAAAAAAGTAAAAATAATAGATGTATCTGACGGTGAAAACCTCTTTGAGGCACCTAAGGATGAGGTACTTGATAATCTTCCAAGCTATTTTTAGGATAGGTCTTTAGTGCTTGTTGAGCCTACATAGCTAGTTAATCTAAATACATTAGAGGCTCCACAAATAGTTCATTTGGCTCAATCATTATCAACACAAGAAAAAGAGGCATATACCAAGTTCCTACAAAGAAAGAAAATTAATTTTGCTTGGACTTACTCAGACATGCTAGGAGTGGACACTAGTCTTATTATGCATCATTTGTCCATAGCTCTAGGAATCAAACTAGTAAAGAAGAAATTAAGGAAAATGCATCCTCACATAGCTCTCCTTGTTAAAGCTGAATTAGAGAAACTCCTCAGTGTAGGATTTATAAGAGCTATTGATTATGCCGAATGGATATCTAATATTGTACCAGTTTTAAAACATGACAAGTCCATTCATGTTTGCACAGACTTTAGAGATCTTAATAAAGCATGCCCAAAGGATGATTTTACACTTCCAAACATAGACATGATAGTGGACATGACCGTGAGCTATGAAATCTATTCTTTGATGGATGGATTTTCTGGGTATAATCAAATCAAGGTAGCTCCTAAGGACCAAGAGAAAACTACATTAACTTGTGCATGGGGAACCTATTGCTGGAACAACATGCCATTTGGATTAAAAAATGCTAGAGCTATGTATCAAAGAGCTATGACTACTATTTTTCATGACATGATGCATAAGAACATGGAAGACTATGTGGATGACAACTTGGAAAAATCCAAGAAAAGGGATACACAGCATGCCAATTTGGAAGTAATTCTAGATCGTATGGAATAGTTTCAACTCATGTTGAATCCAAAAAAGTGTGCATTTGGAGTTACCTCTGGAAAACTCCTAGGATTTATCATTTTAGTTAAAGGAATAGAGGTGGACCTAGAAAAAGTTCAAGCAATAATGGCTATGCCACCTCCTAAAAACATCAGTCAAATGAGGAGTCTTCAAGGACACCTTCAATCTATACGGAGGTTTATTTCACAACTAGATGATAGAGCTCAACCCTTTAATAAGACTTTGCATAAAGGAGTTAAATGTGTCTATAATGAGGAATGTCAGCAAAGCAAGGATCAAATCAAATAGTACTTGGCTAATCCTCCAATCTTAATGCCTCCTATCCTAGGAAAACCACTTATATTATATGTCTCAGCAAGGGGGCATTATTGGCTCAACTTGATGATACTAGAAAAGAAAGAGCCATATATTATATCAGCCACACTCTTGTGTCATATGAGGTTAACTACACTAGTATTGAAAAATCTTCCCTAGCTATGGTGTTTGCTTCCCAAAAGTTTTGACAATACATGCTTGCACATACAATACATTTCATTGCAAAAATTGCTCCTTTAAAATACTTGCTCAGTAAGGCTGCTCTCACGGGTAGACTTGCTAAATGGATGATGATTCTTTTAGAATTTGACATAGAGTATGTTGAGCATAAGGCTATAAAAGGACAAGCCATTGCAGACCAATTGGCTGATTTTCCAATCCTAGACAAAGTACCCATTCAAGTTGAATTTCCAAATGAGTACATCATGTATATGACTACAAGAACTTGGAAGATGTTCTTTGATGGTTGTTTCATGCAAAATGGTTTAGGCGCTGGAGTTTTGTTTGTCTCTCCTCATGGATATACTATTCCTATGTCCTATAAGTTATTATTCCCATGCACAAACAACATTGCTAAATGTGAGGCCTTGACAAATGGACTAAAAATGGCCATAGAATGGGGAACTATAGAGCTACACATTTATGGGGATTCACAATTGATTATCAACTAAGTTAATGAAGAATATCAAACAAAGGATGACAAACTAATACCCTATAAGAAGATGGTTGATTCATTGCACCGATACTTTACCTTTGTTACATTTCAACAAATCCCTACAGTAGAGAATAAAGCAGCTGATGCTATGGCTATATTAGCTTCACTTCTTTAGCTAGAACAACATGAGTCCAGATTTGAATTCCTAGTGGAAGAGATACATTACCCTATTTTTGACTCCTCAGAAAGCCATGTCATTTGTACCTTGGTTAGCCATGAATCATCTCACTATGGTGCCATTTATTCATATCTCCATGATGGTACTATTCTTGAAACCTTCAATTGTTCTGAAAGAAGAAACCTTGTTCGTAATGCCTATCACCACACCCTTATCTTTAGTGATCTGTATAGGAGGGGTTTAGATGGGACACTTATTAGGTGTTTAGAAAAGGATGAGTCCAACCAAGCATTAGTTGACATTCACGAGGGCATTTGTGGAGGACATTCTAATGGTCTTGCCATAGCTCAAAGGTTGCTTAGGGTAGGGTACTATTGGCCTACCATGCAGACAGATGTAGTAGCTTTTGCTAAATATTGTGAAAAGTGTCAGAAACATGGAAACTTGATACATACTCCAGGCAAGGAGCTTATTCCTTCTATTTCTCATTGGCCTTTTCAACATTGGGCCTTTGACCTTGTTGGGCAGATTCATCCCAACTCATCAGGTGGACACAAATTCATTATTACTGCTACTGATTACTTTACCAAATGGGTAGAAGCTGTCCCACTTTTTGTTGCCTCAGGCAAGACAATTTCTTTTTTTTAGTTTGAATCATATCATCTGTCGGTATGGAGTTCCCTTTGAGATAATCACTGACAATGGGTGTCAGTTTAAAAATAAGGACCTTAAACATCTCTGCAAGAAATTCAAGATAAAACAACATTGGTCCTCCATTTACTTTTTGGAAGGAAATGGACAAACATAGGCTTCAAATAAGACCATTCTCAAGATTCTCCATAGAACAATTCAAAAGAATGGTAGAGATTGGCACCTATAGATAAATCTAGCCTTGTGGGCCTATAGAATGAGTATTCATACTCCAACAGGGGCTACACCTTTTTCCCTCACCTATGGTGATGAAGTAGTGTTACCTTTAGAGGTAGAGATCCCTTCACTTAGAGTCTCTCTCAAGGGTTTAGTGATAGATGAAGACTACCGCACTATGATGTTGTAGGAACTAGAACTTCTAGATGAAAAGGATAAAGCATCTTTTTATCACATGAGAGTTTACCAAAAGCATATGTCCAAAGCATTCAACAAGAAGGTTCTCCCTAGAGAATTTCAAGTGGGGGATCTTGTTTTGTGAGAAAACCCTAAGAACCAACAAAATAGAGGACAAAAGGGGAAGTTTGAACCTAATTGGCTTGGACCATACATTATTACTGCTATTTTTTGTACAAGTGCTTATTTATTATCTAATCCAGAGGGGGAACAACTCCTTGACCCTATCAATGTTTTGCACCTCAAGAAGTTCTATCCATGATGCCTATTATGTCTAGGGGCATCTTTTGTACATACTTATTGATCCTAAAAAAATTCCAACAAAATTCATATATGATGCTGAAAAAATCCTAAAAAGCATAAAATGTCCTATAAAAAATAAAAAAAAATTTAAAAAAATAGAAAAAGTGCCTTGGTGAAAACTTGGAAACAGGCCCCTTGGTAGCAAAAATACAAAAAAATTGAAAATAAAATAAAATCTCCAAGTGGTGAAAACCTCGAAATAGGTGCTACTTGAGGCCTTTGCACCCTTGTTTCTTAGCATACATCCTTGTCACTTAGCCTTTCTCCATCATGCCTTGACCTTGTTGCCTTGGTTTGGAATTTGTCTTTGTCTTTGTCTAAAGGTCATAACTATGTTAGCTTTGGTCTCTAGGATGCATTGGTCTTTGGGACATCTTGCAAACAATGTTTTTCAACACCACCCCAAACAAGTGTTTTTTAAACACTACCCTATTGTCAAGTGTTTATCAACACTTATCAGTTTCCCTATCCTACAGTTTAGCATGATATGATATTTCCACTAGCAAAAGTGATACTCAAAGATTGATTCTATGACCTACACACACGCACTTAAACACTTGACTCATTGAGACTTGTTTGACTTGTTTTCTTTGTGTGTTGTCTATGATGATTTATTTGATGATTGTTCTCTCCCTATGATAGTTTTCAATGATGCATACCTAGAAGACTGAGGGCATGAGGACATGTTTTATTGCTTTTTCTACTTGTGGGTATATTTTGTTGGTCCTAATTGGCATTAGCATTTATGCTTGATCCACTTGACACCTAGGATCTACAAGGCATCATCCTTGACTATTTTATGCAAGTGCATGCTTATAGTCATCTTCACTTTCCTTGTGTCTCGATGCAAGTATAATCTTGCTATATTAAACTTAGGTAATCTCACTGCACTAGTCACCTTGACCTATATGTCTTTGATGCCTAGGTGGGATTCCCACATATCTATCTGATATAGATCATATTCAGATTCACATAGTCATACTAGTGTGTATTGTATGATCTTGCAACACTACCAATAAAGCTTGATGAAGATTATTAGATGTCTATTGGCATTGTGACCTTGCAAGTCAACCACTTTCATAGTAGCTTGCATTTTGTAGGTTCATGATAGTTAGTTTTGCACCTTGCATATGGAGAGAGCTCTCCTTTTATCTTTTGTGGACTAGTTGGTCAACTACACTCACCTTTCCTATTCTCAATCATGTCTTTCCCTCCTTGACTTTAACATCACATCCTATTCCTGTCATCACAAGGGGTTAATCCTATCATCATATCTATATCAAAAATAAATCATTTTCAAAAACATGAGTCTACATCATACACATGAGAATTAAACATACATCTATGAGAGAGAATATACATGAGCATATAAACATATATTTTAAGTAATATGACAAGATAATATCAAAACTAAAACATCCATCACAAGTGAGACAAATAACACATATACATCACAAATCTAGTAATCTCATATATATATGCATGTCATAGTACAATATACAAAATATGAGATCCCAAAATCTGGATCAAAGTCTCATGATATGTGTCAAACATCAAAACCTAAGCCCTAAACCTAGGACTCACTAGCACCATCATGTGGAGTTGGTGGAGGAGGAGGTGCTGCTGCTGCCCTGTATGGTACCATATTTGACATCCCTACCCTCTGAGAGTATGCCAGTGCTCTCTAACCCTTTGGAATAGCTTGAAGGTATAGACCATGATAGTACGTAGCTCTCATTTCCTCTCATTGGATCTCTAGTGCATCTACCTATGCTAATCTCTCTTGGTGTGCTATCTCTACCTTGAGATCAGATAGTTGTTGTTCTCTCTCTACTCTTAGATCTATCAACTATTTCTCTCTCACAACTATCATGATCCTCAGCTGTTGCATCTTTGTCTCTAGAGCCTATATCCTAGCTCTCAAGTCCTCACCTCCTATAAGATGATTCTCCCTACCCTCTACCTATCAGTGAATTGATCTCACCACATCCTTTCTCTAATCAATAGAGCTCTAACCCCATGACTATTTTTGGCCACCTGATCATGAACCCTCCCTAGTATCCCTCACTCTCCCTCTCTGTCTCCCACCACTATGTCCTCCATCTCCCCCCTCATCACCATCATCCCCCTGAGTTGCTAGCTACACATTGGGAACTATGAATCAAGGGAATGGAACCCTCTACCACTCTACTCTATAGGCTACATTAGCCCTTGCATCTACCATGTGTGGGAGGTACTCCTAGGGCTCTCTCCTAATTGTGGTTATATCTTGTACTACCTGCTAGTAATCCAATATCGACAGCCAACCCTGACCCTCCTCATCCTTAGCTTAGGCATATGTAGTAGTCTTAGTGGATACTTGCTACTACTGCCCAAACTATCACCATACCCAAGTGATCAAAAATATCTCAATGATCTCTGGATGCCGACCTACTAGTGGTCAGCTACATAACATGTAACTAAGCTCATCATCAGCATCCCCCATACCTCCATAGCCCTGTATGGCCTCCACTGGAATGAGGTAAGCTCATACAGTATCCTCTTATGTATGTCACATCTCCACTATGAGAATGTGATAAGAATCCTACATATCTATATAAAGGGATGTTTCCTCTCCCTCGACTGTACTCAGGGGTGCACCATAGCGATGTGATCCCATGCCCAAACCTATGCTAGGATAGCACCACATGCCCATGTTCTATTGTCATGGTAGATGATCTCATGTAACTCATGATACATGTCTGCTAGTATGGCCGGGCCCCATGCCATCCAACATGGGTGCGTTACTAGATCTGCTAACAATCTACCCCATCCCAATGGAAAACCCTTCTGACTCCTGTCAATGATAAGGGCATGTGCAATAATGGATGCAACTATGGAAGGTACTAGGAAGTGCCTACCAAAATCATCCATCAATTAGTCCCAGCTGACATGTCTATCTATAATCATCACATCTTGGAACATGGTCTGGATGGCCTAGTGTCCCTCAGTAGCATCCTGATCATAGTATACCTATGACATCAAACAATCATGTTAGTTTCTATTATATGGAAATTTTTCATTTACAACTATCTATAAACATGATTATACTTATAGGATCACCAAGGCTCAGTACTCAGAGTATCTGATACATGTCCTCTAGTGTGATTGATGCCTCTCTAGTAGGCAAATGGAAGGTATTGTGCTCACTGTGCCATCTCTTGACAACCATAGTCAACAACCCATGATCAGCTCTAATATAGGGTAACTATAGCAAGTACTCAAAGCCTGTAGCCCTCAAATCTACCTTGCCTAGATCATCTAGATCATGGACAAATTGTAGCCCCATCACCTTCGGCACTCTAATGTGTAGTGCTAGAAAGTTCTCCTCCAAACCATTAAACCTAGCCAGATGTCAACACATATCATGATGGATGTCTAAAAATTAGTATGAAATATCTTTAAAATGTGAACATTGTCTAGCCCCATGTCTTTTTTGCTCAAAAATAGTAAAAATATGTAAAATTTTTACTAGGTGATACTATTTTTTGCTAATGTATCACATGATACTTTCTCTAATAATAGGGTGATAATATATTCTTAGGTGATACTTCACATAGGATCACATGATAGTTTGCCAGTTATCATGCGATACTGGCTTATCTGCTCATGTGATACTATATGGACCCGTGAAGTATCGCACGATAGACATTCTTAAAGGAGGTGATACTTGTAAACTATCACACGAATTTTCACCTAAATGTAAAATTTGAAAATTTAAAAATTTTTAAAACATGTTTAAAATGCATTAAATGCTCATAATGACTCAAAAATGGGCAAGTTTTTTTGAAACCATACCAGGGCACCATACTATGGAGGCTAGTTGTGCAACTAGGAGCACTCAAATCGATGCCTGTGAACTGAAACTGCTACTTGCTGAGCCATTTTCTCTCTTTAAGCTCTCGAAATTCTCAAAATCACTAAAAGACAAATGATTTTGAAAATGACCTTTTTTACCCCTTTTATAGCATTTTGACTTTTTGACCTAATTTTCAAAACACCTCAGAATTGTGCAAAAATTGCACCCCTAGCTAATTTCAATGTCCTGGATCTGTTTTCAGACTCAAAATTGAAACCTGAGTTAATCTTGATAGTCAAAATTACTTTTCAAAATTTCACCCTCTTCTACATTGTTGGCTAATCATTTGAGGCCTGATCCTTCAATCTTCACTCGGGCATATTCATTTCTTCATCCCCATGTCTTTCAATAGTCTTTTATTTCATTCATTTTCATTCAATCCATCTCTCTAAGGTTTGACTTTATTTTTATCCTATATCTTTGATAGTCAAATTGGGGCATCTCTTCATTGCTTGATGGTTTTCCTATCATGCTTCATCCTTTGATTATGATTTCTATTGACTTGATCAAGTTTATCAATTTTCTACTCTCCTCTACCTGATTTTGATTTTGATTCTAAGGGGGCAGTACCTATCAGCTTCAATATTTGATTCAACTTTATCATTCAGTTCATCCTGAGATTCTTATTTTGAGACTTGATTATCACTTAACAATAATGATGTTGATCTTGTCCTTTGATTTCAGATTTGACCATCATTTAATAGCAATGGTGTTGGTCTTGTCTTTTAGCCAGCTTATCTTTGTCCTAATGTGTTCCCATCCGTCGAACACACATCTGAGTTGTCTTGTGATCCCAAATCGATCTCACATTTCAACTATTCTTTGACCACATGTGTTCCTAGAATGATCATACATTAGTCAAAGAGGGGAAAATGTATGCACCCTAAAATGGTCACCTAGACTTTGGGCCCCCATTCAGCAATTTATCAAATCTCTAAATCAATATTTTAAAAAATCAGCATTCTTCAAATTATATCAATTTCCTTGATCAAATCCTATTTGATCATTTTTGATTATTTTCTATGGGCTAACCATCTTATCCTAAGTCTTTATTTATTAAAAGGAATATTTCCTCCCTTTTTATTAAATAAAAAGCCCCCACTTTTCCTCTTATCCTAAGTTGCACAAATAAAGCATTATTCTTATTTTATAAAAAGAAGAAAAGCACTTTTTGTCTCATATGGACACAAAAGTCAACTCTTATTTTCTCATTGGAGAATATTTATGCACATGGATTGCTCATCTTTCAAGCTCCAACCTTGATTAAGTCTTTTGCCTCTTAATCTCAATGGTCCATTCCTTCTCATTTCCTATAAAAGAAGAGCTCTCTTCCTCTTTTGCATGATCAATGTTTTATGCTAATGTTATGCTATAGTTTTTCTAGGTCACTTTGGAGCTTTTGGAGATTTGGAGCATTCTTGGCTTTTTCATCTACATGTCATTCTTAGTTTCATTCATGCATAGTAGCTTCATGTTTATGCTTTCATAGTGTAGATTTCCTTTCAAGCTTTAGAGTAACTCATCTAGTTTAACTAGGAAGGCTTGGTAATACTTGTACTTTCTTTTTCATAGCATAGCTTGTACTTTCATTTCCATAGCTTAGCTTGCATCTCTCATTTCTAGCTTGCATATTCATGTAAATCTAGCTTGCATTTGCATTTCACAGTGTTTCTTTGAGATATTGGCATTCTTGCCCTTGTCTTCACTTGAATCTCTCATTATGTGGTTGACTAGAAAGGTCATTAGCTTAATAGCTCTAGCTGAGAACAATCAAATAATTTTGCAACTCCATGCATATAGAGCTCTAGGTCACCTTCTAAGGTATCCCATTCATGGATTCCCTTGGATATAATGACTTAGAGAAGTGCACCATTTGAGTGTGTACACTTAATAATAGAATAATGTACCATGCTCAAGTCAACAATATAATTCCATAGATGTTGGCAATTTGGCTGAAGTGAGTACATAGATGTTGTCATTATGGAAACATATGATCCACATTAAGAGTGCATAGGTCAGAGAGCAAATATGGTAGATCACAATGCAAATTTGTCTAAGTGTGAGACAGTGTTTTCACAGTGTACTAGGGTACAATTTTGGTTTGCGACATTGAGTGGAGAAAGTTCAATGCTTGTGCACTTGAACATAGATGCTATGATGGCTACTGATGACCCATCTTAGAGTGCAAGTCAGTATGGAATGTACATAATTATTTATGGTAGTTTTATCGAAGACAGTGTGAAGCCAACATGACAGAATATAAAGATAGAATTGGTAAAGAGTTAAGGGATTATTTTTCTTTCCAAAATAATGACTTAACAATATAAAGGGATGACATCCTAGATGTTCACTCTTGGTTAAAGATATATGGAAGCTGACCATGTAAAGTTATTAGCCTTAATAACTTGTATATATGTAATTGTAATTGTATGAATGAAAGGGTAATATGGTGATGATATGATATGATGTGAATGTAAGAGCAGTGAATAAGACATTGATACAAGTAGTATAAGGTTATATACCTTAATCCATTTTTGTAACCAATATACATTGTATATTACTTGTTTGGGCAGTGGGCCCATCCCATAATCAAATTTTGTATCTACAAGTCCTAATAGGGTTGAGGCTTCTAACAAGGCCTATAGTCCCTTAACCAGGACTGATACACTATACATATGTAATAGACTCCAAATAGGGTCAACATCCTTAACAGGATACTTTTGATTAGTGGATCTTTGTGGGTTCCATCCCCACTGTGGTTTTCCCTTGGCCAGGGTTTCCTCGAGAACATATCATGTGTTATGAGTTCTTTATTGTTATGCATTTAGTTTAGTTTCTTTTGTTATGCATGTATAAAGATAATCTGTTATATCCATATTTGGGTAGAAGATAAAGTTTGTAGAATATTGATTCACCCCCCCGTCTTAGTATTCCCTATTTCTAACAATTGGTAGAGCTTAGTTACTTAGAAAAGAATCATTCAAGGAAAGCCTAGTAGCTTGAGTAAGATCTCTATGGATACAAATCAACTATAGAAGAATCTTGAAGAAGCTGTTGAATAGATTGATTTTCTTACTATGGAAAAAGATACTTTGAAAAGAAAGTATGATGATGTAAAAGACCTTATTGAAGATTGTGATAACAACTTGGAAAAAGAAAATGAGATCCTTAAGCATGAATTGAAGATAGTGAATTTGAAGCTTAGTTTGAAAGATGGAAATAGAAAAAATCTAAAATATAAGAATGAAAGTCTAAAGACTGAAAATGAAGAACTGAAATCTAAACTTGAAAAAATGACATCTAAATTTAAGAAAGTAAATGTCCAGTATGCAAAACTTTAGAAGTACAATAAGATTGTGAAAGGTGAACTGACTCAATCCAAACAACTTGAAAGGCTATATTCAAATAGTGAGAAGATCAATGAACAAGTTTCTTTTGGGAAACCATCCTATGATAAGATTGGACTTGGATTTCATATATTTAGAACAAAAGATGAAAGCAAGAAACCAGATTTGAAGACATCTAAAAGCATAGATGAGAAGAAGCCTGATGAGATCAACAAATTTGAAGATGCACCTAAAGAAGAAGGAGAATCATAAAAGCAAGAGGAATCACCCAAAGGTATGCAAAAATAATTAAAAGGTAGATGTTTTGGTTGTAATACTATTGGTCATATGAAAAGAGATTGCACAGGTAAATAGTTTAAACCTCTTAATGGTTATTGTTATAATTGTCATGGTTTTGGACATAGAGCTATTGAATGTAGAAGACCTAAAGTTATTAAGAATAATTATGGTAATAGAATGTTTAGGAATAATAATAATGTAGATAAGAGACCTACAAAACATATGAACAGAAGAAATGAAGTAGTGTGTTATAGATGCAACAAAGTTGGACACATTGCTAGAAATTGTAGGTCACAGATTAATCAGCAAGGATAGAGATATGGGAACAATGGAATTGTTTGTCAGATATGCAATAGGATTGGACATACAAAAAGGTTTTGTAGAATGAAAAATGGAACTTATCATCTGAACCCTAAACCTAGAAACAATACAAGAAGGAATGAAGATACAAGTGTTAGAAAGTAAAGATCCCCAAGATAACTAAGAAGGGAGGGAGGGGTGAATCAGTTATCTAATAATTAAACCATTTATCAACTTCAATATCAACTTTAACAACTTTAAACCATATAATCAATGCAGTAACCAGCCATAGAAAGATAATCATACACAATGACACAATAACACAAGATATGTTAACTAGGGAACCTCTTGATCAAAGAGTAAACCCCGGTGGGAATGATGCCCAAAAAATGATGTACTAATATGAAAGTTCCTTGTGAAAGGATGGACCCTGTTAGGAGTCTTATGAAATACATTCAGTACATATGAATCTCTATTAGGATATTTTGAATCCCTGTTAAAAGATTCTAACCCTATTAGGAGTTATGGAAGATAGAAGGACCCACTGCCCAAATAGCTTCAAGGCAAGATCTCTGAACTCACTGTCCAACAGATCTTAGGATTATTCAACAGAATAATATGAAATATGTTACCTCCTTCACACTATGCCAAAACCACACTCTCTACTACACAAGATCACAAATCTATATCTCTATACTTCATAAGTCTTCCTTCATCATTGAATTAGCTCTTTTCTTCACTTCATGCATACATTCGCATCACAACTTTCACAATTTCATATCACAACTATTACCAAATCCAAAAATTCAGCTCTTTAAAAATGGATTTTGGAAATCTCATGCTATTAAATATTACCAATCTCATCACAATAAGGAAAACATTCCTTCTTTTATACCACACTCAAATAATTACAAATGAGTCGGCATGCAAATACAAAATAATAATTTGAACAGGCTACATCAAAATTACATAAAAACTATCATCTTCTAGATACAATAACTTTCCAATCATGTGATGTCAAAGTTTTTTCTATGAACCACATCACCACCAATGAGTCTCAAACTTCCCTTTAACTATGCAGAATCAGATTCCATCCCGGTTAGAAGTTATCCTCTGATTGCCAAAAACTGTTACTCTGGAACACTGCCAGAATACTGCTTCCACCAAAATGCTTATAACTTTCATGAATAAATGAATTTCTTTTTGCACTCTTAACCATAGGTTAATAAAACACCAAATAACATACCATCAACTATACATAACTCAATTTGCAATATAACATGTGTGCAAAACAAAACTGTGTCTGCCTCTCTGCTAAACTTCAGAATATCACTGTGTTGACATCAATGACAATCATAGTCATGAATGCAAAAACCACTTCTATAGAATGACTACCAAAGGATTTAGAATTCATTCCTAACAATCTCCCCCATTGGCATTGATGGAAACATAGATAAAAACATCTAATGTTCCAAAAAAACCAATCACTATTGTTCAACTACTCTGTTGCTCTTCATCAATCAAATCTTGCTTCGTTATCCTATTCAATCTCTCCAACAAATGTATTTCCTCAATGTTTTTCATGATTCTCTCCCCCATTGACATCAATGACAAAAATTCCATCACTATGTCAAACAATAGCTCAATGTCAAAAGACACTGTTCTGAAAATACATTCACAAGAGTCCTCATGACTCAGCTCAAATACACATACTCCCCCATAGAGGAAGTACCAACATCCAATCCAAAAAATAGATAGGGCCATATTCCACTAGATGGATGCAACCATCTACATCTTTACTCAAAATTATGTTGGAGCATAACCCCAAGCATACCTCTTAGATACTCAAATGTATCCTTAGGAAAAGGCTTAGTAAATATATCTATTATTTTCTCCTTTGTGCTTATGTACTCCAGTCTGACTTCTTTCTCAGCTACTTTCTCTCTTACAACATGATACTTGATCTCTATATGCTTAGTTTTAGAATGTAATATAGGATTCTTAGACATACTAACTATACTTGTATTGTCACAATGTATGACAATAGGCTCATCAAACTTGATTCCAATGTCCATCAACATCTACTTCATCTGAATTATCTGGTTACAATTGTTTTCTGCTACTACATATTCTTCTTTTTTTGTACTCTATGAGATACAATTCTACTTTTTTCTCAGCCAAGAAACTAATCTTCCTCCAAGAAAAAAGGCTCCACCACTAGTGCTTTTCTTATCATCAATGCTACCTCCCCAATCAACATTAGTATATGCACATAGGGTAAAATCATCAGAATTTTCATACCATAATCCATAGTCCATTGTGCCTTTAAGATATCTCAATATCCTCTTTATTGCTACATAGTGTGACTCTCTAGGTTTAGCTTCAAATCTTGCTACCATTCCAACTGAATGTTGTATATCTGGTCTAGTGTGTGTCAAGTATTGCAGTCCACCAATCATGGATCTGTATTTCTTTTTCTCAACTACTGATGTTTCATCTTTACTAGATAGTTTATGTCCTATAACCATAGGTGTTCCAACTAGTCTACAATTCTCCATACCAAATATTTTCAACAAATCTATCAAGTACTTTGTCTGACTTACAAAGATACCATCTTTATTTTGTGTTATCTATAATCCCAAAAAGTATTTCATTTCTGCAATCATACTCATTTCAAATTCTATCTTCATTTCACTAGAAAATTTGTCACTAGCTTCATCTTCTCCTCCAAAAATAATGTCATCAACAAAAATAACCAAAACTAACAATCCATTCTCAATTTTATTCTTCATGACCTTAAACTTATCAAATGCTTCAGATTTTTTTTTCAAAAATGCAATCCACATCATTCTTGTAAAATCATCAACAAGAATCATAAAATACCTTTCTCCATAGAATCCTCTAGTCCTAGTAGGACCACTCAAGTCTGTATGAACAATCTCCAACTTTTCTATAGATGTGAAATTCTTGCTAGGAAATGAACTCCTTTTCTACTTAGCCATCACACATTCCTTGCAAATCATGCTAGTAGGCTTCATAATATTAGGTAAATCTCTTACTGCAAGTGTAGAACTTACTTTCACAATACTATCAAAGTTTATATGACAAAACCCTCTATGCCATAACCAACTATCATCAATCTTAGTCATCAAACATGTCATCTCAGTGGGGTTCAACTGAAATACATTACCTTTGGTTCTAGATCCAGTTCCAATTAGATTTCCATCCTTATCCTTTATCACACAAGTTTTCTCAGTAAACCAAACTTGATATCCTTTATCCACTAGCTATCCAACACTCAAAATATTATGTTTCAATCCATCAAAAAAGTAAACATCATCAGTATTAGTCTTTCCATCAAGAGTAATAGATCCTATACCTTTAATCAAACAAGGTGCATTGTTACCAACTCTAACAACTCCTCCATCATAGTTGTTAAAATTTATGAAATTTCCTTTATCACAAGTCATATGATGTGAACAACCATTGTTTATAATCCAATCAGCTTTCTTTTCAACTTGGGAAACTAAGGCTTTCTCTTCTTTAATATCAGATTCAAAATTTTCTTCCTTAATTGCTACAAACCCTATGTCATCCAAGTTATCATTATCACTGTCACTCAAATGTCTTTCAATTCTTGCTTCAATTTCTTCATCATTTACATAATAAAATTCTTTAGATCTTATAGGCTTAAAATTGTTTCTATACTTCTTAACTCTCTTAGGACACTTAGATGCAAAATGACCATATTCTTGACATGTCCAACATTTAAAGATTTTATTACCATCTGGTTCTCTTTTCACAATCAAGGTAATACCTTCTTCAATCTTCTTATCTTCATTAGATTTGGATCTACTAATGCTAGCATAATCTCCATTCACACTTGTACTTCTAGACAAAGTAGGTATGATGCTAAGAACACTAAATGCTATCTCCACTCTAGGTAGTTCTCCTGATAATCTCAAATTCATCTCTGCTACTTCCAATCTTCCAAGAAGAGTCTCTCTTGAAAATTTTGGTGTACAAGGTATCACTTGTTCAATCATTTGTGTAGTCTGCCTAAATACCGGTGTCAATGTTCTCAAAATCTTCCATATTACTTCATTCTCTATCTTTTCACCTCCACAAGACTTTATTCCTGCAACAATTTATGACATCCTGTCAATATAGCTTCTAACAGATTCATCTTCCATCATTCTTATGTCTTCAAATGCAGAAATCCAATTATGTAACCTAGCTTTCTTTGCATGTTCATCACCTTCAAAAGTATAATGTAAAGCTTTCCAAATATCATGAGATCTAGTTAAACCTTTTACCTGACTGTATTCATTCTCCATAAGTGCTGATAAAAGTGCTTCTCTTGCAAGTATGTTACACATGAATAGATCTACCTCATCTTTAGTACTTGTTTCAAGATTGTCTTCTTCAATTATAGTCCTTTCATTCTTTGTAATCAACCAATAACCTAGTCCTAAACACAAGCGACGTGTCTTCATCTTTTCTTTCAAGTTGTCAAAATTTACTCCATCAAACTTAGGGGTTTCTTTCCTAAAATTTTCCATAGATCTCCTTAAGTTGTTAAACTTCTCTTTCAAGGACCTATCGCTTTGATACCAATTGTTAGAAAGTAAAGAACCCCAAGATAACTAAGAGGGGGGGTGTTGAATCAGTTATCTGATAATTAAACCATTTATCAACTTCAACAACTTTAAACCATATAATCAATGCAGTAACCAACCATAAAAAGATAATCATACCCAATGACACAATAACAAAAGATATGTTAACTAGGGAACCTCTTGATCAAAGAGTAAACCCCAGTGGGAATGATGCCCACAAAATGATGTACTAATATGAAAGTTCCTTGTGAAAGGATGGACCCTGTTAGGAGTCTTATGAAATACATTTAGTACATATGAATCTCTATTAGGAGATTTTGAATCCCTGTTAAAAGATTCTAACCCTGTTAGGAGTTATGGAAGACAGACGGACCCACTGCCCAAATAGCTTCAAGGCAAGATCTCTGAACTCATTGTCCACCAAATCTTAGGATTATTCAATAGAATAATATGAAATATGTTACCTCCTTCACACTATGCCAAAACCACACTCTCTACTACACAAGATCACAAATCCAGGTCTCTGTACTTCACAAGTCTTCCTTCATCACTAAATTAGCTCTTTTCTTCACTTCATGCATACATTCACATCACAACTTTCACAATTTCATATAACAACTATTACCAATCCCATCACAACAAGGAAAACATTCCTTCCTTTATACCACACTCAAATAATTACAAATGAGTCGGCATGCAAATAAAAAATAATAATTTCAACATGCTACATCAAAATTACATAAAAACTGTTGGCTTCCAGATACAATAACTTTCCAATCATGTGACCTCAAAGTTTGCACTGTGAACCATGTCACCACCAATGAGTCTCAAACTTCCCTTTAAATATGAAGAATTAGATTCCATCCTGGTTAGGAGATATCCTCCCATTACCAAAATTGCTAGTTTGGAACATTGCCAGAATACTGCTTCCACCAAAATGCTTATAACTTTCATGAATAAATGAAATTTTTTGTGTGCTCTTAACCATAGGTTAATAACAAACTAAAGAATATACCATCAATTTCACATAACTCAATTTGCAATATAACATGTGTGCAAAAAAAAACTATGTCTACTTCTCTACTAAACTCCAAAATATCACTGTGTTGATATCAATGACAATCATAGTCATGAATGCAACAACCACTACTATAAACTGACTACCAAAGGCTTCAACATTCATTCTTAAGAACAAGTAATAGATAGAAAGATTTTTGTAGAAATATAGATGAAGTGAAGTATGTTAAAGGAATAGATCAAGAAGGCATAATCAACATGGAAGGTAATCAGACAGGTGAAGTATTTAGTGGTAAGAATGAATCCTTACTTGACCTATCTTTAAGCACTTAATTTATGTAAATTACAGTAGATTAGGAACTTAGAGTTAGTGTAGAAGTAGATTTATGATGAACTAAGTCTTTCACAGTTAATAGAAGATAGTTTATGATGTACTAATGCTATGGTTAAGAGCACAAAAGAAAATGTTGTGTTTAGTGAGATCACAAGAAGTTTTGAGTTTTGTAGGTTAACAGGAATAACTTTTGAAAAGAAGTGGCAAAAGAATTGAATGTGATGTTAGAATTAAGTATGATTGAAGTCATAAAAGGTTATGATCTATGTTATTTGATTGTAAAAGAGAATTAAAGTATCAAGGAGATCAAAAGTAGAGATTGGAAGTGTTTTGCTGAGATTTTGTGAAGGATTTAAGCGTCAAATCTTTGCAAACCCTAGAATCATGAATTTGAGGTATTTATCTTGACAAATTCTTGAATCAGTATAAAGAATTGGAAGGAAACATGGATACATCTTTGATTCACAACATTAGAGACAAGAACAGACCTAAATTGAAGAAAGAGCCAGTAGAAGCTTTAGAAGTAGAAACTAAGTTTCTTTATCATCTGTACCAGATGAAGTTTTGCATTTGGAAAATGTAAAGAGTTATGTTGGATGTAAACTAGAAATAGTAAATGACAATGATTTTTCAAGTGAGTATCAGAATATATATAACCAGGATATGTCATTGAAGCAAGGTTATGAACATTTGAAAAATAATGAAAATGTCATGTATGGTTTGCAGTATGAATTCGATAATGAAGAGTGCAAAAAGATCATTTTAAGTAGAATTCACAATGGGAAATTTTGGTTAGAAGATAGAGTGATTGACATCACAACTGACCTAGTTTATGAAGTTAGCAGTTTATCCAAACTTGGTGCTATCCCTTTAAATGAGAAAAACATGAGGAAGATTGTCATTGACAACACTGGATCATCCTATAATGGTAGAGGTATTGTTATCAGCAAGATTAGACAACATGATGTAAGATATCTATGGAAGATTTTGACTCCAAAGTTTTGTGCTAATAACAGAGAAGATGAGATGGCAGCTGGCATGGTTCACATTTCCTATTTGATGTTTGTAGACAAAGTTTCTATTGATATTTGTGAGATTTTGAGAATTCAATTGTTTGAGAATTTGGAGAAGATTAAGAAGTCTAAATATGCACAATTTAGATTCTCATCTTTGATTACATATATGTTTTTCCACCTTTTAAGAAGATTTCCTTACACAATTGGAAATAATTGGAATGATGGATAGTCTACAATGGAAAGAATAAACAAAGTTTATAGAAATCATGTTATTGATCAAGTTAATGAGAGTGTTGTGTTAGTTTTGAAGACATTTTAGAATTTGGTATCTAGTAGATCAAGGATTCCACAGTCACTTGTGAAGAAATATAAGAATGATATTTGTTTCATGATTGACACTGACCTTACTTACATTGAAGCAGTAGAACCTAGAGTTGAATTCATAGACCCTCTTGGCTATGAGATTTATGAGATTGAGACAAGAGTATGTTGGAAGATTGCTGAAAAGTAAATTGGACACCCAATGTAGTAGGTTTGGAACTTATGAAGACAACCTTAATTTTGTTAAAGCTAAAATTGAAGAGAAACAGACTAAGAAAAGAGTTGACAGTACCATAAAGAGAATATTGAAAGACACATGGATGATAGAAAGAGAATTTTTGATAGCTAAATAGACAATAGAAGCATTGAGAGATGTTGGACAGGGAGAAGTCTTGAGTGTACCACCTTTATCCAGTGCAGTATAGAGAAAGCCTACACTAGAAAAGGAATAAGTAACACCGAGCAAGAGAAAGAAAGAAATTGCTACTAGACCAGGAAAGAGACAGAAGACTATAGTTCAACCAGTACCAAGAAAGATTGTAGAAGTTAAAGATGATACTAAGAAGAAAGCTTGGAAACCAAAAGTTAAAAAGCTAAATGAGCATATGATTGAGAATGGTGATTTTGCAAGAATGAATAAATATTATGATCTTTATGATTATACAGATAAAATTAATTTGAGAATGCTATTATGAAGCATATGATTTTGGTAGATAAGAAATTTGACTCTATTCAAGGTCAAACACCTGATGAATTGTTTACTAAACTTATTAATAGAAAACAAAGAGCATCTGAGGAAGACAAAACTATAAGAGAGAATCTTGTGAGAAAGCTTTGTGAAGTGAAAGATGATGATCATTTGAAGTATATTTTGAAGCCTCTTGACACTATTTTGAGGACTAAGAGAAGAGCCATTCAGATCATGGTAGGACAGTATGAGCAAGTGAGAACAAAAATAGAGCAAGCAATAATTATAGTAATGACATAAATTGTTGAAGAAAATTCAGTTGCAGGAGGACATGCAGTTGATGCTGAACAAGAGGATATTACCTCTCTTTCAGTTGTTAATATTGAAGGTACTAAGGTGACCTTGGACACTAAAGATAATGTATTTAAGAATTTAGATAACATTGTTGACAATTCGGCTCTTGATGAACCAGATAGGACTGAAGATGCAGTGCAGACTGAATTGGTGAGTGATGAACCTAAAGAGATAGAAATCCATGCACCCAATCTTGAGGCAAAGAAGAAAGAAAATGGAACTTTTTTTGAAGACTTAGGTAAAGAAGTTGATGATGATGATCAGCTAGAGCTGATTAGTTCTTTGAATAAGATCATTGGAAAGAATAAGAAAGTAAAGAATCTAGAAGGAAGTCTGAAGGAACTGATAGAGAAGTTGCAAAGTATTGTAGCTACACATATTTTAGAAGTAGATCCTTTGGAGAGAGCCAAAAAGGTAGTATGTACTTTTGATGATGAGTTTACCAACTTATCAGAGATTGCTAAAGTAAGAGCTCAAGCAGCTTATGAAGCTTAAATGCTTTTAAGTATGAGTCAGAATATCAAAAATGATATTATTAGTCTTGATGTTTGTATCACGAACTTGAGGAAACATTTGGAGACTGGAAAAACTTTGTACATATAGTGTACAAAACCTAAGATTTTGACAGTAGTAGAGGAGCAAAAAATCAAGGCGAAGGAAGCTGAGATTCAGAATGAATCTAATCTTCTTTCTGGACCCAATGTAAAAGTAAGTGATGTTGAGAAGAAAGTTAGGAAGTGTTATGATGAAATAAGATCATTGCATGATGAAAAGAATAGGAAATTTAGAAGATTTTAACTTCTGAGAGAGCACATGTCTATGAAGTTGAGCATTATTGAGGAACAGTTAGAAGAATGTCTTACTACTAAAACATCATTTCAAAAATTTAATTTTGAGAACCTTCAAGCTTGTCTGATAGCAGCTTATGGATTAAACACACTTCTGAATGTGGTAGATTCTATCAGAAAGTCATGGGAGAAAGAGTTTGAAGCCATGAAAGTAAATTTTGTAGATTGTGTTGCAGCCTATCGACTTTGCAATAAGTAAATGGAGGTATAATCTTTTTTTTGGGTTACAATTTTGTAATCCTCCCTACTTTATTTTGTCACTGTTGTCAAAGGGGGAGTGATTGTAGAAGAGCAAAAAATTGTTATGTATATGAGGATTGATACTCTTAGGGGGAGTATTATATGAAGTTTTGTATTAGAAAGTATATTTTGAGGGGTTATAAGGATAGTATACACATTCTATACTATGGCTAGAATTTTGTTATACATTTTAAGATTTTGACTTGTACGCTTAGCCAATTTTCTCATATGTTGCCACCAATGACAAAGGGGGAGATTGTTGGAAATTTGACTAAAGTGAGTACATAGATGTTGTCATTATGGTAATATATGATCTGCATTAAGAGTGCACAGGTCAGAGAACAAATATGGCAGATCGCAATGCAAATTTGTCTAAGTGTGAGATAGTGTTTTCACAGTGTACCAGGATATAGTTTTGGTTTGCGATGTTGACTGGAGCAAGTTTAGTGGTTGCGCACTTGAACATAGATGCTATGATGGCTATTGATGACCCATCTCAAGGTGCAAGTTAGTACAAAATGTATGGAATTAGTTATGGTAGTTTTATCGAAGATAGTGTGAAGCCGACAGGACAAAATATAAAGACAGAATTGGTAAAGAGTTAAGGGATTATTTTTTTTACCAAAATAATGACTTAACAATATAAAGGGATGACATTCTAGATTTTCACTCTTGGTTAAAGATATATGGAAGCCGACCATGTAAAGTTATTAGCCTTAATAACTTGTATATATGTAATTGTAATTGTATGAATGAAAGGGTAATATGGTGATGATATGATATGATGTGAATGTAAGAGCAGCGAAGAAGACATTGATGCAAGAAGTATAAGGTTATGTACCTTAATCCATTTTCATAATCAATATACATTGTATATTACTTGTTTGGGCAGTGGGCTCATCCTATAATCAGATTTTGTATCTACAACTCCTAATAGGGTTGAGGCTTCTAACAAGGCCAATAGTCCCTTAACAAGGCCTATAGTCGCTTAATCAAGAGGTTCCCTAGTCAAAATATCTTGTGTTATTATGTCATTGTTAATGAATATCTTTGTATGGTTAGTAATTACATTGCTTACATGGTTAAATGATGTTGAAGATGATAAAAGTTATAATTATCTGATAATTGATTCACCCCCCCCCTCTCAGTTATCTTGGTGGACTTTACTTTATAACAATTGGTATCAGAGCTCAGTCATGAGGACTCTTGTGAATGTATTTTCTAAAATAGTTTCTTCATTTGAATCTCTCATTATGTGGTTGACTAGGAAGGTCATTAGCTTAATAGCTCTAGCTGAGAGCAATCAAATAATCTTGCAACTCCATGCATAGAGACCTCTAGGTCACCTTCTAAGGTATCCCATTCATGGATTCCCTTAGATATAATGACTTAGATAAATGCACCATTTGAGTGTGTACACTTAATAATATAATAATGTACCATACCCAAGTCAACAATATAATGGCATATACTCATCAATAAGTTATCCAATGTATACCTTATCCTTATCTATCATATCTATATTTTTCTTATGTAGATGTCTCATTTCTTCACCATTTCTTCCTTCTATAGATGTTTAGATGTTTGTAACTATCATGATAAGTATAGTCAAAACTATTTGACATCAATGACAACATATTGACTAATTTAAGCATCTTACATATCACTTTAATATTTCGGTGATCTGCAATCACTATTTCTTTAGTTCATCAAGATATTCAATTAGTTGTAGGTCATCACTTCAAGTCTCATGATCTCTACCAGGTACTAAACAAATATTTTAGGTATCACCTCAATAAGATATCATAGATATGGTCTGACCAAGAATATCAAATCTCATGATATTCACCATAAATCAAAAATGTCCTAGAGGTGATGTGCACATGTACCCTCAATAATACTTACTATAGGATCATTCCTATCATATATCATGATCTTTTTCAGCTATCATAAGATGTTTATCACAATAGAAGATCATGGCCTATTTAAGGAACTCAATCCACCATGCAAGATATCATCCATCATGATCTTTTTTAGTCATCATAAGATGTCTATCACAATAGAAGATCATGATATGTTTAAGGAACAAAATACACAATGAAAGATATTATCTATCATGATCTGTTTCAACCATCATAAGATGTCTATCATAATAAAATATCAAGTTATTGTAAGATCAACACCTTCTAATAACTGTAACAAATAGAAGTGATAATCATTTAGAAGTCTTCACTTCCTCATGATTTATAGAGGACCCAAAAGGCATTCATGATTCCTAGTTTTGTGACTATTATATTTTCTTGATCACTAAAGAATCCATCTTAGTATGGACTACTCCCTATGAATTAATATGAACAAGATTATCAAAATTTGATTTAACCATATCTTCTATCTTCTCCCTTTGAAGCTCAAGTTCATGTATCAACCTCTTGTCTTGTTTTGAAATGTCAGACTTCCTCTACATCCCGTCTCAATCATTAATTCATTTACAAGAATTAAGGTCTTTCTCCATCGAACAAAATTTTCTTGTCCTTTTGTCATAAAGGTATGTTCGAGAGAGATTACAAATAGCTCACTAAACTATCTCGACCAAAAGTACCAATGATAGAAGCATACAACATTTCACTAACCAATAGTATAGCATAAATTAAAAAATTAAAAAATTATGTGGATTAATAAAACATGGACTACTTATATTTTAAAAATTTCATGTATTTCATTTTGTAAGGTGATCCCATATAGAAACTATCATCCAAATTCATAGAATGATGTCACTATTCTCAGACATTACCAAAATTCTTCACATGACCTGTCTTGAATAACCAAAGGTTTTATACGCTATGAAAACCTTTAATATGATTGGATCTACCTTCAAGAGATTAGGATTTTAAAGAAGGAACCTTTCTCTTTTACAGGTTTTACATACACCCCTACACACTTAGTCATAAATTTTGAACTCAACAATTTCTATCCAATCACTCCAGTGAGATTCTTCTAAATTTGTTTATCACCAACATATCCGAAATTCAGAAAAATCCAACAGTGTATTTGGGAGATATGGTCCCCTTACTGAGACCCTATTTTCTGAGACAATCACACATTCACCATCAACAAACTATGCTCTTACATTTGCAACCTGTCTTTGATACGATGTTAACATTTTTATGATCATTGCAAATGTAATAGCACTGTTTGATTGCATGTGTTTTCCAAATACAATAATCTCTTGCATTTATATTGAGAATGAGCCAAGAAGAGACATGTCCCTTCATGAGACATGTCTATTCATTATTATGTAATTAATATAATGATAATTATGATTATATATGGGTATGTGTAGGATCATGGTATACCAAACTATGGCTTGAAGTGGCAATGAAAAATTACAAAATTAGGGTTAGTCAACTTGATGTAAAAATTTGAACATCTTATGAACCTTATGTGAAAAAGTTGTAAGAGTAGAATCTGTAGGTAATTAAATGTAATTTCTAAACTACTAGCTATTGTTTGAAATTTTTTTTGTCTAATTGTTCAAAATTTTAGATTTCAATGCAGTACTACAAAATTTTTAGGGAAAAGATAAAGGGTATGTGTATGTCTGACCACCTTAATCAAAATCAAATTATGATATATTTTCCCAAGATTCTAGATATAAGTAGTAGACTCATGCCTAGATGTGACGCATATTTTTTTGTAATATTTGGTCAAATAAATAATTAATTATGAATTTTTTGCTACAACTTTTTCAGAATAAAAAACCTCGTGTTTGACCACCTTAATTAATTCAAAATTTTACCAAATTCAAAACTTTGTTTTTTCTCTTATAGTAGCCAGAGCATAGAATGTGACACATGTTTCGGATTTCAAAAAGGTTAAACAGTTTGAAAGTTATAGTTGTTTTTCAATTAGTATGTCAATTATGACTTTAAAGATAATTCAATTGAAAAATAAGTAATAATTAATTACTAAACTTGAAATTTGATAGAAATTATATTGATGGAAAGCTGATAATGTCCTTAAGAAACCCTTTTCGTTTCATCAATTTTGGGTGAAAAAATAGTCGTCAGCTACATGGTCGAAGTCTCAGTATCAAGAACTATCTCTTGAAACACACCTAAAGGGTTGACAACTGATGTTTGGTAATGCCCAAGAAAATACCAAGCCTAATCGGATATCCGATATTTTTAGATATTCGATAATATCGGATATCCAAGAAAGCCCACCTATTTTGAAATTTCAATTGCCCCACTTTTCCCAAATTCAAGTTTCATAATAAATGTATTTTTTTAATAGTAGCATTAATTGTGTTATATTAAGTTGTATTCTTTTTATGTTAATATTAATTCAAGTTTCATATTAAATGATATTTTTGTTATGTTAATATTAATTTCATTTTAAATATTAATATTTTTAATTTTATTTTAAATAATCTTTGCCTAAGGGGCAATACCCTTTATGTTCAAAAAAATGAACATACATATGATATGGGAGAAATATTCTCCTTTACAAAAATGGGATACTGATTACCAGTCTACCTAACTCAATTATAGATATACCCTATCCCATCACCTATAGTAATCAATCTAGCTACTACTTCTACAAAGAATAGACGCTTGTTGGCTTGACAGAATGCCTCAAACTTACTCATGTCATACTCCTTGATGCCTTTCTTAAACAATGACTAGGACTACTTCATGAGTTTCTTATGTCCTTCAGCTACTTGACAGAGTAGCCCCAACATCCCACCATGCATGAGATTGGTATTGATCAAATCCAATGCATGGGTGAACTCTAGATAAATCTCCTCATCTATCATTATGCGAATCATACCATTCACCAACATAGAGTGTCCCAACACTTAAATAATGGGCCAAAATAAATCAAAGACAAGCTTCCTGTCATGGATGAGGCCTCCTACCCAATAACTAGCTCTTAGTAGAATGACCATGGTTGCTATCTCCTGCTCATTCGCATGTTTCAATATGTGATTGGGCTGCTCCTTTGTCATCTCAACTAGTGCCTCATCCTATGCACACCTACATCTGATGCCCAAGACACTCACCATTTTCTATAGCTTCAGATACACTCGGTTGCTTTAAAAAGATCTCGATTATGTCCTTCCCCTGCTCCGTCTCTACAACAATCTTAAAAGTAGATTTGATACTGAAGCAAATAGGATGAGAGCCATGTGACTTGTACTTGATTGATCACTTCCCTCCTACCAAGCCAAGTAATATTGACTATGTTATTTGATCCCTAATCTCAGAAGGGACATAATGGTAGCTAATAAGACCTCCTATAGACCTGTTGGGATTTGCTCATCTAGGCCAAACATCAACTTTGTCCTGATTTCTATACCCAAGTTCACCAAATGGTCTGCAACTCTGTTCCCTTCCCTGAATATGTGTTGTATGAAAAAATCATGCAAGGATTTCAAAGCCTCCTCTACTTTTGGCAACTAGTTGGCTAATATCTAACTCCTGAACTCACCTTTAGTCACTCCATTTAATATTACTTGAGAGTCCCCCTCAATAACTAGTTTTTCTATGCCATTATTCTTGCACCAACTTAGCTCGACCTCTAGAGATGAAATCTTGGCCACATTATTTATTGTGACACCCAAATTCTGAGCAATACCTTGCAACATCTTGCCCTTATCATCTCTAATAATGACACCAAGCCCACTTCTACCTGGGTTCCCTCTACTGGCACAATCAAAATTCAATTTCTGCCAACCTTACAAAGGAGCTTGCCATACTGTGGTACTCCTTTGGTCCTTATTTTTTTGATCTTGTGATCCCCATGATGTTTGAAATGCCATATATTTTTTATATTCGTGTCCCAACTTGACTAATAATGTAATTGATGACCAAGAATTCTTGAATTGATGACTTCCTCCATGGCTACTCCAATCATAAACCTTAATTCATTTATATCTAAGCTTCCCTCCTTAAAAATCCTCTGATTCCTCTCTTTCCATATATGCCACACTAGCATCAACAGATACACTGTCCAGAGAATCCCCCATTTAGATTTCACTTTGTCTGCGGGCCATGTTGAAAGAAAGTCAAATAGAGTGATATTTTTGACAGAATAACACTTCAACCTATTTAGTAGCCATTCCCAACATTCACTTGCATAGGGGCACCAAAATAGTAGGTGATCTATCATCTCCTTTGCCTATTTGCAAAGAATGCACCAATTAGGACCTGCAATGCCTATTGAGTTCAGTCTGCTACCCGTAAGGATCCTATTGTGTAGAACTTTCTAAAGGAATGCCCCTACCTTGGGTAGCAATCCTTTTCCCCAACAGAGCTTGGATGGCCAATATGACTCATTTCACCTCTTCCTTTGTAATTGATAGCCAAGGTTTACTTAATACTCACTAGATTTGGATGCCGACTAAATGATGGTATCTTCAGTAGAGGACTGGAGCACTATTCTACTTGAAAGCATAGTTTGTAATGTGGAAGAATTATGCAAAGAGGCCTCTCCAATTAGCTTCCAGCTGACCCTCAAAGAGAAATGAGAATCAAACTCCATATAATCTGCAACCCAAAGACCTATTGTCACTTCCATTTGATTAATCCAATCCTTATCTGAGAAGAAGGATTCGATCAGAGGTTCCCCATTCCAGGAATCACTCCAAAATCTCACCTTATACCCATTGCCTATCCTCCTTGTAATATGTACTATGATTATCCTATGGCTCTCCCATATACGTCTCCAAAAGTGTGAGCCACTAGGAACATTAGTGTGTGCTATAATTGTGTCACACTTCTATGGATCATTACATGCAAGGAAACTCAAGAATGAGCCCTCACAAATCGATCCATAGCTCCCTAGGCATGGAGTGCAAGGGCTTTTAAGAATGCTCTCAGCTAGAGCTATTTAGCCTATAACCTTGCTAGTAAACCATGCAATGGGAGATTCAATGAAGACAAGGGCAAGAATGCCAATATCTTCAAGAATCAAGAATGAAAATGCAATGCAATGCTATGCTAGAAATGGAAATGCAAGCTAAGCTATGAAAGGAAATATGCAAGTGTTACAACCCAAGCTAATTAATCTATGTGAGCTAATCTAGAGCATAAAAATGAAGCTAATCTAAGAAAGCATAAATATGAAGCTAAGCTAAGAATGCAAGAATGAGATGTAGAATGCAAGAATGAGATGTAGATGCTAAGAGTGCTCCAAATCTTCAAAAGTTCCAAAGTGACCTAGAAAACCTGCAGCATAAAGTTAGCATAAAAAGTTGGGGATCTAGAATGAAGAAGAGAGCTCTTCTTTTATAGGAAATGAGGAGAAATGGACCATGGAGATTAAGAGGCAAAAGATTTAATCAATGGTGGAGCTTAAAAGAGGAGAAATCCATGTGCACAAGTATCCTCCAATAGGAAAATAAGAGTTGACTTTTGTGTCCATATGAGACAAAAAGTACTTTTTCTCTTTTTATAAAATAAGAATAATGCTTTATTTGTGCAACTTAGGATAAGAGGAAAAGTGGGGGCTTTTTATTTATTAAAAGGGGAGGGAATATTCCTTTTAAATAAATAAAGACTTAGGATAAGATGGTTATCCCATAGAAAATAATTGAATAAATGATAGAGCTAGGATTTGATCAAGAATAAGCAATTGATGATTTAGCAAAAGGGGCTAATAGTCTAGATGACCATTTTTAGGTGTATACATTTAGCAACCATTAGGATTCTTTTTGATTCCCATGATTCTAGGTACTTTTCCACCATAACCTGACACCATGGTTTCTTTGGTGACTTGTACATTTTCCATGCCAACTTGGCACCCAGTGCCTGATTCTGTAAAATCATTTTGTGGAGGCCTACTCCTCCATCCTCTTTCTCCAAATAGGTTGTATCCCAACTGATATGGGGGATCTTCTTCTCTTCTTTTTCTCCCTCCCAATGGAATTTCTTGAATATGCTATCAAGACCACTATAGGCTCTAAGTAGTAGTTTATAGACTGACAGATAATAGATAGGAATTGTTGTTAACATTGATTTTCCCATAAGTATTCACCCTACCTAGGTTAGCCATTTATTCTTCCATGATGATGCTTTCCCTTGGCACTTGTTAATGATCTCTTCCCAAAAGTTGTTGTCAATCTGACCCACATATAATGGAACCCTTAAGTAAATGATCAGGAATGTGCCTTGATCAAAACCCAAAATAGCTATTATGTTTTCCCTCCTTTTGCAGCTGGTGTTAATGAAAAATAGTCTCAATTTATGAGTATTAATGCTTTGGCTTGATTCTCTTTCATAGGTATCTAACACCTCCTTGATGATCTTAGCCTCCTTAATGGTTTCCTCACCGAATAGAATTGCATCATCTGTGAATTGGGAATGAGAAAAAGGTTCCAACCTATTGTGGATAGTAATCCCTTGCCATCTACCGAGGGATGTTTTTTTATGATGAATCTACCCAGAAATTTTTCCATCAATAAAAACAAAAATGGAGATAGGGGATCATCTTTTCTTAACCCATTAGTAGCTTGGAAGAAACCACAAACCACTCCATTTACAAATATAGAGAAGTGAACAAAAGACATGCAAAATGAAATACATTTTATCCATTCTTGATCAAACCCAAATCTAGAAAGAACTTGCCATAGAAGAGACAATGAAACTCTATTGTATGCTTTACTAACATCGAGCTTGATTATCATACCTTTTTGCTTACTAGTTTGCAAGCTATGAATTAACAGCTCCACAAGAAGAATGCTATCCACAATTTCGCTACCCGACATGAAGCCATGTTGTTCTACTGAGACTATTTTGTTGAGTATCAGTTTCAATCTGTTTAGCCTGGCTTTAGATAAGATTTTATAAATAGTATTGCACAATGATATTGGGTGAAAGTCATCCATAAACCAATATTTTTTCTTCTTTGGGATCAAAGCTATAACTGTGTGATTCATCTCCTTTATAAACTACCCCTTCTTCCTAAAAGCTTCCACCACATTTAGGATATCAATGCCCATAAACTCCAAGCATTTATGAAAGAATTCTAAGGGAAAACCATCAGGCCCCACTGCTTTGTATGGGGGGTTATCAAATGTGGCTTTTTTTATTTTTGAAAGAGTAAATGGCTGCATGAGACTGATGTTATCTTCATCCATTACGACACTCTCAATGACATCCAGGGTGACCGAGGGGGTCTGAGATAAAATATTAGAAGATGCTCCTAATAGAGTTTGAAAATGACTAACTACAATCTGTTCTATTTCTGCAGAGTTGTCAAACCAACTCCCTTAGCCATCTTGAATACAATTTATTCTTGTGTTTACTCTTTTAGCTTTGACAAAGGTGTGGAAAAATTTGGTATTGGAATCCCCATCTTGAATCAAGCATTCTCTAGACTTATCTCTCCAATAAATTTCCTCTTTGAGAAAAAGTTTCATCCATTCATTTTTAAGAGCTCTTTCTTTTTCAAATTCCACATTTGTCATTCCTAAATTAATAATAGTTTGATTAAGCCCCTCCAATTCAGCCTCCATCTAAATCTTTTCTTGGAAAATGTTCTTGAAAATGGTCCGATTCCATATTTTGATCTTATTTTTAAGTCATTTGAGTCTATTTACAATCTCATAACTTGGGGTGCCCTTGTAGATGTTGCTCTCTTCCCACCATCCTGCCAAATTAGGAAGAAAATCTTTATCCCTCCACCACATATTCTGAAATCTAAAACATTCTTTGTGTCCTTAATTATCAACCCAAAAAATTAAATGTGCTCGGAAGTGATCTAAGAGGGAAATGGGAATAATACAAGTATCCAAGTTAAAAGAAGAGTTTAGCCAGGAAGGACCAACCAGGAATCTGTCCAATCTTTTAGAGATCCTGGTGAATTTGGATCATCTATTAGTCCACGTAAATCTACCATTGATAGGGACCACATCAAATAATTGATTCCTAGATATGAAGTCTTTGAAATATTCCATGACTTGATTGGGCATCCTTAAACCCCCCACTTTCTCATCCAAGTCCAATAGGGCATTGAAATCTCCTACAATGATAAACTTCTCATTTTGAAAATTATCAATCTTGGTTGAAACTGCTGCCCAAAGTTGAGATTTTTCTTTAGTTTTAGTCGGTCCATAGACATTAATAAGGTGAAAAGAAAGATTATCTTTGATGCTGATTGCCCTACCATAGAGCCAATGGTCTTGTCTCTCAAAATCTTACATCTTAATAGTACTAGGATTCCATAGAAATCCCAAACCTCCTGCTGATCCTCTGGCTTCTTGGAAAAAACCTACATATATCTTACATGAACAAATGAAACTTAGAGCTTTATCTAAATTTAGCTTGGTTTCCTAAATTAGAATTATGTCATTTTCTATTTTGACTAACGCTTGATTAATCAAGCATCTTTTGTCAAGAGTTGATAGGCCCCTAAAATTCCAAGTGGTGATCTTCATTTCTCCCTAAGGGAGATCCCTGCTCCCTTTCTCTTATTCATAAAATTAACCACACTAATGATACCTTTCTCCTTGGCCTATTCTTCTCTTAATTGTCTATTAGATCTCCTCTCCCTACGACCTTTAGCTTTTCCTAAGAGAACATTAGTGAATTGGCTAATGACTCTCAGCTCTATGTTGTCCAAAGAATCTCCCGAGAGAAAGTCCTCCATTGATTCCCTATCTTATTCAATCTTAGAGTCTGAGCGAGCCTAGATGCACTATAGAGTGGTTGTCAAGGGAGTAATTCCTCTTTGAGTCTTTGATACAGAGCATTCCCCTTCCTCCCTTGTTTTTCCAACCAAAGAAACCTTCAAAGGAACCTGTTGAACCTATGAATTGGTTTTCATAACCATTTTTTGGGGTCTGATCTTTGGGACCCGAATCTTGGTTGGTTGGATGAAAAATTTGCAATTCGTGGTTGTGTGTGATTTGAGACCACATCTAGCACACTCCAAAGATGATTTTTCAACCTCTATCTATTTTTTCCAAGAAAAGTTTCCTCTTTTCAATAAAATGAAGGATGGGATAGTTTGCACTTCCACTATCTTCAATCTAGCATAAAGGTATGAATAATTGTCCATAATAGATTCATCCACTTCTAAAAGGGTTCCTAAGGATCTGCATATGCATTCAAGACTAGCATCCCACAATATTCTAAGGCTAGATTATACAACTAAATCCAAATGGGGGTTTGATAAACCACAAGAGGGTTAGGATCAAAATTTTGTTGCCATGATTGTAGATATAGTGGAATTGATATCATAGTCCAGTTTTGTTTATTGAGAATCTTCTCACGAACCTCTTCTTCAGGAAAGATAACTATAAAGAAGTCTTTTGGAATGAATTTGATAATAAAATCCCTACTCCATTGATCCAATAGCTACTACCTAATTTTATCCCTGTTCACATGATCTCCAATGAATCTTCCTATAATGACCATTTTTTCCCATATCGCTGCATCCTCATCAACTTCTTCTAAAATTATGATCTCAATAGTCTTATCATTGTCAGCCAGGACCTTCCTATAACTCTCCATTTTGAAAACTCTTTTATGGTGGTGCCGATAATCTTGCCTCTGGTTGTGACCCTACCAGAAAAAAAGACCTCCCTGTTTGTAATTGCCTTCATGCCACGCTCCTCTCGTCTCCTCTCCTCGCCGCTCCATTAAAGATGATTAGGTAAAATATATTAATATTAAATAATAATAGCATAACATAAATATTATAATATAAATTTTAATATTAGTATGTATTATATTATTTGATATACAAAATGATTTTGAAAAAATACCCGCACAATTGATTTGAGGATAGACAGTTTCAGCTTAAATCCTATTGAAAGTATCCATCACAAGATTTTTCTACAGACTCCTTGTAATTTCAGTAGTCTAACAATATTGAATAAGTAGATGTCAATGGACTTCCCCTCAATTGAATACAATCAATTGATTTTTAAACTCTTGAAAACAAATTTCAGAGAGATGTAGAACTGATGCAGGAGCATCTTGGGTGTAAGAGCAATCTTGCATCACCCAAAAAATATTTCTATTTTTATATTCAATAAGGGCTATTTTGTGCAGAGCTGCTATTTATGGAAAGGTACTATTTTTGGTAATTTTCGTATGTGCTCAGAATGATCTGATTTCTTTCTTGGAGGTTCATTTTGGTCATACAAGTCTGCCAGTAAAGTTTCATTGCCAGATCAAGTGTATATTGGAAGATATTGAAGATTTTCGGTATTGGCAGCAGGGGAGTGAAACTTTGAACTCAGTTTTGAAGGCTTTAGAGGCCCCGAATGAGGTCAAATTTTGGGCTGAATGAAGCTTGCTTGATTCTAGTGTTGTAGAGCTCCTCGCGCCCTTTCCGAAATGGGGTTACAATAGTCAATCGGGTCAACTGGTGATGACTTATGGTCTTCGGAAGTTGGGTCACTTGAAATGGCAGAAAATGATTTTTCTTCAAAATTTCTGTTCGGGTTTCAAAATTTATTTTGAGCCGACTATGATGTAATGAAATGTAAAATAAAAATAATTCTAAGTTTGGTCGGCCTTATTGGCTAAAATTCTGGAACCTTCCCAGGCGGTGGAAAATTGCCTATATAAGGAAGGCTGTATTATTGTCTTAGGAGTTCAGAATAGTTCTGGGTAGTAGATCTGGGTAATAGCTCGAGGCTTTGTCCTACAGAATATTGTAAGGGAATGCCCATGTGGCTTTGCATATTGTAATTCTGAAAGTTTGTAATTCCACATTTATGGAGATAATAAGAAGCCAATTTTCTGTTCTTGCATATTGTTGTTGTTTCTCTATATCTGTTATGTGTTTGTGGTATTAAGGGGAGCACCCTTCATCAGATGGTATGTAACGGTCATCAATTGTTATCGCCAATGCAAAGTCGTCGGCCCTTAAAAGAATCCCGCTTTCAAGTCCGTTGCACAATATTTATTTCACCAAGGCAACTGTCGGCAAGGAAAATCATGTCACATTTCAAGTCGCTCCAATGAAGGTCGGCTCCAAAACTGACATTCAGTCTAGACTTGTTACACCCTCCCCCACTAAACTAGTGGCGACGCCCTCGGCGCCTGCACATCCGAACTTCCAGGTTACAAAATCTTTGCAAAAGCCAAGCACAAGGAACAGGACATATGAAGAATATCTGGTCAAGTGGAAAGGATGACCTGTTGAAGATTCATCATGGCTAACAAAGGAGGAGGTTAGCCGTCTTGGCTTTCCTCTGCACACCTGAGTCGTGACAGGGTCACTTCTCAAATTACCCTGGGTGTCTGATGCAGGAGCATCCTGGGTGTAAGAGCAATCTTGCATCACCCAAAAAATATTTCTATTTTTATATTCAATAAGGGCTATTTTGTGCAGAGCTGCTATTTATGGAAAGTTACTATTTTTGGTAATTTTCGTATGTGCTCAGAATGATCTGATTTCTTTCTTGGAGGTTCATTTTGGTCATACAAGTCTTCCAGCAAAGTTTCATTGCCAGATCAAGTGTATATTGGAAGATATTGAAGATTTTCGGTATTGGCAGCAGGGGAGTGAAACTTTGAACTCAGTTTTGAAGGCTTTAGAGGCCCCGGATGAGGTCAAATTTTGGGCTGAATGAAGCTTGCTTGATTTAGGCATTGTAGAGCTCCTCGCGCCCTTTCCGAAATGGGGTTACAATAGTCAATCGGGTCAACTGGTGATGACTTATGGTCTTCGGAAGTTGGGTCACTTGAAATGGCAGAAAATGATTTTTCTTCAAAATTTCTGTTCGGGTTTCAAAATTTATTTTGAGCTGACTATGATGTAATGAAATGTAAAATAAAAATAATTCTAATTTTGGTCGGCCTTATTGGCTAAAATTCTGGAACCTTCCCAGGCGGTGGAAAATTGCCTATATAAGGAAGGCTGTATTATTGTCTTAGGAGTTCAGAATAGTTCTGGGTAGTAGATCTGGGTAATAGCTCAAGGCTTTGTCCTACAGAATATTGTAAGGGAATGCCCATGTGGCTTTGCATATTGTAATTCTGAAAGTTTGTAATTCCACATTTGTGGAGATAATAAGAAGCCAATTTTCTGTTCTTGCATATTGTTGTTGTTTCTCTATATCTGTTATGTGTTTGTGGTATTAAGGGGAGCACCCTTCATCAAGAACCACCATATGCTCATAATCTATTCTAGAAACTAACAGTGGCATAAAAATTGATGTAAGAACATTTAAGGTACATTGTCAACAAAAATTTATATGAAACCTTTAAATATACATTAAAAAGTGGAGGTGAAGGCTCTAGATGAGAGAGAGAGAGAGAGAGAGAGAGAGAGAGAGAGAGAGAGAGAGAGAGATATTCCCAAAATTTTGGCAGGAGATATTGGATATCTGAGAATATCAGATATTTTATATTTTTAGATATCCCATATTATCAAATATCCAATACTTTTTACTGGTAAAAAGTAAAAATAAGATTCTCTAGGT
The DNA here is from genome assembly GCA_027943335.1 of Chamaecyparis obtusa. Taxonomy (NCBI): domain Eukaryota; kingdom Viridiplantae; phylum Streptophyta; class Pinopsida; order Cupressales; family Cupressaceae; genus Chamaecyparis; species Chamaecyparis obtusa. The sequence continues at coordinate 113,890 of BSBK01013382.1, forward strand.
GCCTCCAGAGAGTCACATTTTTTTCTTGAATTACGGGATTCGAGTTGCTGCGAGAAGACAAAAATCCACCTTTTTGGGGGATTTTTTCTATTACCAAAGGTATTTGCATCTTCTTTTTGTTCTAATTATGGGGAGTAATAGTCATCGAAAGCATAAATGGAAGAGGAGACTCACAAATGAAGATGTTGAAGTGTATAGAGAAATGGATAGGATTTCCCATCGGAACAAGAGACAAGGTATGTTAAATATTAATGAAGATGTCAGCATACACCCACCTTTGAATGTTGTTTCAAGTGAAGAACATGAATTTGAAGATGAAAATGTAGGTTTAAAAAATGAGAATTTAGGTTTTGAAGATGAAAATGTAGGTTTTGAAAATGAACATGTAGATGTGGCCAATGGAAGTGTGGACATTGTCAGTGACAATCTACCGATTGAATATGAAGGAATTGACAATGATAATGGTGCAGAGGAACCAAATCAATTTTACACATCTCCAAATTATATGAGAAATGAAGTCCCTTCGGAGGAAGAAAGACAAACTTCAAAATTGAGACCTTCAAGAAGAACTAAATGGTTACTTAAAATTGATGAGAACATAATGAGAAATTTCCATGGCAAGAGATCAGAAAGAACCGTTCGGTTGTGGGTTTCAAAAATTTTTGATCAATTTTTTAGGCACAAGACATTGGTTGATCAATGTCAAATGTTTGTGCAATTGTTAAAGATATAGAAGATGAGACGTATACTAGTAAAATTGAAGATTAGTGTGAACAAGAAAAAGGTGTGGAATGCTATTATTGTGAGAAATATTTTTAGTGCTCTCAATTACATTGGGAAGACTACCAAGGAAAAACATAAGAGAGATGCTAGGAGGGTTATTACAACCTCCTTAGTAAGTAATCATTTTAGAAATTCTCTTTTGATGAGACAAACTTGTGTTGACTTGAATCTAAATTGTAAAACTTTGGATAGAGCACTTGCAAGAAGAGAAAGAATTGATGATCCTCTTCAAAATGATACATGGGATTATGGTGGGAGACTTTCACATTGTGATAAGAAGCTTACCAATGCTATGAAGGATCAAATTAAACTATTTTGACAATCTAACTCAAGAGTGTCACCAAATGTGAAGGATGTCTTGAAGTTGAGAATTGGCATTTGAGACCGTACCCCGCATCCCAAACATTATGTGGAGGTGAGTCAAATAATGTTATTCAAAAAATTTCATGAGACATATCCAACATTGCAAATATTAGAAAGAGCTTTTGAAGCCCTAAAGCCCTTTTTTTGTGTGCCTCTTAAGATTCAAAATACTTATTGTTGCAAATATCATGTGGAGTTTTCAATGCACCATGAATTGTTATGATCCATTCATTCTACTTTGCATAGTAGTGAAACGTTGGAGGAGTGTGGTGCAAGTGCTCTTCCAAAATCATCAAGAGACTTTCTAGATCATTTTTTATGTCCTAGAGATGATGGATGTTTCTTTTATAGAAAATATTACTTAAATGATAAGTGCTCAGAGTGTGGTGGGCTAGTGAAGTTTGTTGAATGTTTTCATGAGGGCTGCGAACATGATTTTGGAAAGAAAGTTGTCCAAAAAAAGATATATGAAACCATTAAATATAAATTAAAATGTGGAGGTTAAGACTCTATATGTGAGTTGGTTACTGAAGAATGCAATGTAGCTGATTTTATTTCAGATTTCAGGAAGAATTTTTTTTACAAGTATGTAAGGCATAGTCATAGGTTTCAGTGGTTGGATCAAGAATTTAGGATGTGTAAGGACACTTTCCTAATTGGCACTTGTATATCAGTTTTTGAATTTGTAGAGAAATATACATTGCAGCTCCAAAATGAGTTGCAAGCTCAATATTACGATTCTATTCAGGTTTCTATTTTTGTGCACATAACATACAGACATTCCCCTAATAGTATAGAAGATGACCAAAAGATAATCAGAGAGTACCATTTTTATATGAGCAATGATAAATCACACTCATCCGAGTTTTTCAAACATTTCTTTGAGAATTATTTTGAGTGGGTGTAGGAAAATAATATTGCTATGGATAGACATCTCATTTGGTCAAATAACTGCATAGATCAATTCAAAAATGCTTGTATGTTTTATTGGTTATGTAGAATGCATGTAGAGAGAGGTGTACCTCATATTTGGATTTTTTTTTAGGTTGGTCATTGAAAAGGGGAGCATGATGGAGTAGGTGCATGCTTAAAGAGAGCTCTAGTTAAGTAGCAACTGAGGATTTTAGGTGCAGAACTCATTGATGCCCATTCTATTATTGATTGGTGTACTTTAGCATTGTCATAGGGGGGGAATCTTGATTCAATAGTGCACATATTCTTTTTGTTGGTTGAGTTGGGCACAATAGGAGATAGGCTGGATTGTCAAACTATGAAATATTATTAAAAAATGCATTCATTTTGAAGTCCAGATGCTAATACATGGATTGTCTTCTTATTGTCCAATTTGTCTTCACACTGAGTGAAGTGAGTGGGTTGATACATGGGTTCCACATTATCTTACTCCTTTATCTCTCATAGTCTATAATAAATGATGACATGGATTGTTCACTTGACTACGACCATCTTTCAGATCTTCTGCAATTAGGACTTTTTTTTGCATTGGTTGCACCAGAAGGGAATGATGAGAGATCGGATTACTGGTTAGCACATTATGTATGAGAAAAGAAAAAACTTGCACAATCAACGATAGATGATGATATGTTCACATATCCAACAGGATCACATGTTGTTGTAGGAACATGGTTGTGCACATATATGATTAGAAATAATGGCATTCCTGCATTTGAAGGCTATTAGAAGCACAAAACCATTCTCATGTATTCACACCTTGTTATAGAAGCCAATGTTAATTTGTTGAAACATCAAGGAAAAATAAAGAAAAAAGGAACTTTGAACTATTAGTACTACTGATCATAAAGCAATAATGAATACTCTCAAGCACAAAGATGACCCTTCAGGCACACTTCAGTAGGTAAGTTCAACTCAAGTTATAGATAGTTGTGTAATTTATATATTTAGATGCCAAAAGGACACTTCTTATATTCTTTATAAAATTTTCTTCTACCTTCCAAATGCAGGGATTGGAGTGAAAATAACAATTATTTTTTATATATAGTTATGTAATTTGCATATTCAGATGCCAAATTTTGTATATAAAACAACAATTGAATATAATGTGCATAGTTAGATGCCAAATTTTGTATATAAAAACAAATAATCAAAAGTAATGTGCATATTTAGATGCCAAATTTTGTATATAAAAACAACAATTGAATGTAATGTGCATATTAAGATGCCAAATTTTTTATATAAAAAATTAGATGCAAAATTTGAAATATAAAAGAGCCCGTGGGGTTGATTTGCAAATATTAAAAGCCCACATTTGTATCATCTTAATGCCATGTAAAGTGCAAAAAATGTGTTTCCTTACTATGAATGTTGTATCCTTATATAATTTGTATCATCTTAATTTTGTATCCTTACATTTATACTATCTTAATTCCATTACATTTGTATTGTCAAATGATGTAATGGTTGGAGTTATTGGGTCAAAATTGGTCAAATGTGTCCAAAGTAAAATGATGATTCCCTAGGGTGAAGGGATAGTGTTCAAGGATAGCATTCTAGCACTGAATGGACTATTCCATTATCTCTGGTTGGGTGGGTAAATATTAGGAACAACCCCATTTTGACCACTGAGTCAGTAGAACATTTCAGACCATGCCAGATCAAAGTGTTCCCAAGGTGCACTAAGCACAATTGGATTGAAAACTTTTGAGGCTCGTAACTCAAACCCTATGAGAGGTATTGTTGATTTTTGAAATGCTAGAGGATGAAATTTCTATGGCCTACAATAACCTCTCTCTATTTTGGGAGATTCAAATTTGTTTGAATTTGGCACGCTAGTCTCACTCGATGCAAAAACTTATAGTGAGGGCCAGTTGAAAGTTGCACCAATGGATTACTTCCAAACCATTCATCTCGGCCCAAAATGGATTGCACCATTAGCTCTATTTGGGTGGTTAAATGCTAGGAACAACCCCATTTTGACCACTGAGTCAGTAGAATGTTCTAGACCAGGCTGGACCAAAGTGTCCCCAAGCTGCACTAAGCATGATTGAGCAATGAACTTTTGAGGCTTGTAAGTTAGACCCTGTAAGAGGTATCAAAGATCCATGAGATGATATAGGATGTGTTTCTAAGGCCTAAAATAACCTCTCTCTATTTTGGGAGATTCAAATTTGTTTAAATTTGGCACGCTAGTCTCACTCCATGCCAAAACTTGTAGTGAGGGTCAGTTGAAAGTTGCACCAATGGATTAATTTCAAACCATTCAACCTAACACTAAATGGACTATGCCATTAACTTTGGTTGCACAAGTAAATGCTAGGGACAACCCTGTTTCAACCACTGAGTTAGTAGAACATTCTGGACAACGCTAGACCAAAGTGTCCCTAAGGTGCACTAAGCATAATTGGGTAGCAAACTTTGAAGGATCGTAACTTAGACCCCATGAGAGATATCAAAGATTCATGAGATGATATATGATGATGTTTCTAAGGCCTACAATAACCTCTCTCCATTTTGGGAGACTCAATTTTTTTTGAATTTGGCACGCCTGTCTTGCTCGATACCAAAACTTGTAGTGAGGGTTAGTTGAAAGTTGCACCAATGGATTACTTCCAAACTATTCATCTTGGCGTTGAATGGACTTTGTCATTAGCTCTAGTTGGGTGGGAAATTCTAGGAACAACCCTATTTTGATGAGTGAGTCAATAGAACGTTCCGGACCATGCTGGACCAAAGTGTCCCCAAGGTGCACTAAGCATGATTGGGTAGTGAACTTTCAAGGCTCATAAATTGAACCCAATGAGAGGTATTAGTTATTTGTGAGATGCTTCAAGACAAAATTTTTGAGGCCTACAATAACCTCTCTACATTCTGGGAGATTTACTTTTAAAAAAAATTGGCACGCCAGTCTCGCTCGATGCCAAAACTTGCAGTGAGCGTCAGTTGAAAGTTGCACCAATATATTAGTTCTACACCATTTGTCCCAATACCAAATCAGCTATGCCATTAGCATCATTTGGGAAATTAAATTCTAGGGACAACCCCATTTTGACCATTGAGTCAGTAGAATGTTCCCGACCATGCTGGACCAAAGTGTTCCCAAGGTGCACTAAGCACGATTGGGTAGTAAAATTTTGAGGCTCATAAATCAGACAATGTGAGAGGTATTAGAGATTCATGAGATGCTATAGGATGGTGTTTCTAAGGCCTACAATAACCTCTCTCCATTTTTGGAGATTCAAATTTATCTAAATTTGGCGCGCTAGTCTCGCTTGATGCTAAAACTTGTAGTGAGTGCTAGTTAAAATTTGCACCAATGGATTACTTCCAAACCATTCATCCTAAGACCAAATGGACTATGTCATTAGCTCTAGTTGGGTGGGTAAACACTAGGGACAACCACATTTTGACCACTAAGTCAGTAGAACATTTTGGATGATGTCGGACCAAAGTTTCGCCAAGGTCCACTAAGCACGATTGGGCAGTGAACTTTCAAGGCTCATAACTCAGACCCCATTAGAGGTATCAGAGTTCCCTAAGATGATTCTAGATTTTATTTCAAATTCCTACAATAACCTCTCTCCATTCTAGGAGATTCAAATTTGTTTAAATTTGGCACTCTAGTCTTGCTCGATGCCAAAACTTGCAGTGAGGGTCAGTTGAAAGTTGCACCATTGGATTACTTACAAAGCATTCCTCCCAACACTGAATGGAGTGCTTGATTAGCTCTAGTTGGGTGGGTAAATGTAAGGGAAAACCATGTTTTGACCACTGATTCAATAGAATGTTTTGGACCATGCTGGACCAAAGTATCCGCAAGGTGCACTAAGCACGATTGAGCAATGAACTTTCGAGGCTCGTAACTCAGACCCCATGAGAGGTATTAGAGATAAATTAAATGTATGAGATGATGTTTTTGAGGCCTAAAATAACCTATCTCCTTTCTGGGACATTCAAATTTATTTGAATTTGGCATGCTAGTCTCGCTCGATGCCAAAACTTGTAGTGACGGTCAGTTAAAAGTTACACCAATGGATTACTTTGAAACCATTCATCCCAACACCAAATGGACTATGCCATTAGCTCTAGTTGGGTGGGTAAACACTAGGAACAACCCTTTTTTGACCATTGAGTCAGTAGAAAATTCTGGACCACAAAGGACCAAAGTGTCCCCAAAGTGCACTAAGCACGATTGGGCAGTGAACTTTCAAGGCTCGTAACTCAGACCTCGTGAGAGGTATCAAAGAACTATGATGTGCTACAAGACAATGTTTTTGAGGCCTATAATAAACTCACTTCATTCTGGGAGATTCAAATTTGTTTTAATTTGACATGCCAATCTCACTCGATACCAAAACTTGTAGTGAGGGTCAGTTTATAGTTGCACCAATGGATTACTTCAAAACCATTCATCTTGGCACCAAATAGACTATGCCATTAGCTCTGGTTGGGTGGGTAAACTCTATGAAAAACCATGTTTTGACCACTAAGTTAGAGAACATTCTGGACCATGTCGGACCAAAGTATCCCCAAGGTGGACTAAGCACAATTGGGCAGAAAACTTTTGAGGGTTGTAACTCAAAAACCATGAGAGGTATAGGAAATCCATGAGATGCTATAGGATGGTGTTTTTGAGGCCTACAATGAGCTCTCTCCATTATGGGAGATTCAAATTTATTTGAATTTGGAACGCTAGTCTCACTTGATGCCAAAACGTGTAATGAGGGTCAGTTGAAAGTTGCACTAGTGGATTACTTCCAAACCATTCATCTCAGCACCAAATGGACTATGCCATTAGCTTTTTTTGGGTAGGTAAAGTCTAGGGACAACCATGTTTTGACCACTAAGTTAGTAGAACATTTTAGACCATGCCGGACCAAAGTGTTTCCAAAGTGCAGTAAGCACGATTGAGCAGCGAACTTTTGAGGCTCATAACTCAGACCCTATGAGAGTTATTAGAGATCCATGAGATGCTACATGATTGTGTTTCTAAGGCCTATAATAACCTCTCTCCATTCTATGAGATTCAAATTTGTTTTAATTTGGCACACCAGTCTCACTCAATGCCAAAACTTGTAGTGAGGGTCAGTTGAAAGTTGCACCACTGGATTACGTCCAAACCATTCATCCCCGCACCGAATGGACTGTGCCATTAGCTTCAGTTGGGTAGGTAAACACTAGGGATAACTTCATTTTGACCAGTGAGTCAGTAGAATGTTCCGAACCATGCCGAACCAAAGTGTCCCCAAGGTGCACTAAGCATGATTGGTCAGCAAACTTTTGAGGCTCATAACTTAGACCCCGTCAAAGGTATCAGTGATCCATGAGATGCTACAAGACCAAATTTCTTAGGCATTCCTAGTGTATTTGTAGGGGTACAAGCAAAGTATTGATATGTTTTACAAAATACCAATACCTAAATTTGAGATACATTTTGATATGGCCAAAAGGGTGTTTGATTATTTCCAAAATGGTGTTTGATTATGTAATTAGGCCAGTTTGAAGTCTTTTAGCCATTAGGAGTAAAGGGTAGGTCTAGAAACCTTGAAACCACTTTAATAGATATCTTTATATACCTCAAATGATGAATTACACATGTGAACACACGTAGCACATAAAGTGTACACATAAATTTTTTTATGTCGTGAAGCATACATGTAGCACATAGATTATAAAGCATACAACATGAATTCACTTAAGTCATGCACTTAGCCCATACATGTGAATTTAGGTTATGAATAATGTACTTGAATATACATAAATATATGTAAGGCATAAATCATACACATCAGTACATACACACAACCATATTTACATACTAACAATGAATAAATGAACACATAATTAATAAATTGGATTGAATATCAAGTTTCATATATATCAAAATGAACAATAATTTTTTACATGGTTACATCTCAACATATCTAGATACAATGTGGTATACATCATCTCAAAATGTGTCATATGAAATCTCAAAATAATAATTTCAACTTTAAATATTTCTATGACATCTTATTCTATTGGTGGATCATCAAAATCCATCCTCTTTGAAGTACTCTTTGGCTCTAATGGATCTTGCATTCAAACACAAAAGTGAAACCCCAAGTTAGATTAAAATTTAGAATCATAGTCAACAATAATAAATAAAATTTAAACTAAAATTGAACTCTCATATATCTCACCTCTCTATCTCCTCCCACGGATAGGAGACCTAATATATGTCCTTGGTAGTGTAGGAATAGTGCCACCAATGTCGACTCCCACCTGTATATGTTTGTGAACATGACATTGATCTACGAGTTATACTATTTAATGTTAAAAAATTGGTGGTAAATATATTTTTACAAAATAATTGAATTAACATTAAAAATTACCTGTGTTGAACTTTCTTCAGGGATTGTTGGCTGAGTCATCACCGATACAAATCCTTGCCATTTTGGCTCCCTCAAACTAGGAGTGACCTCAAAAGTCAAATAGATACTTCATACTATCATAACTTGACCATATTATATATACTTGATAGTAAAATACACACAAATAACTTTAGAAATGTACATACCATGGGGCTATCACTCTGAATGGATATTCCTATGACTCTATCATGACGATAGGGTCTCATGACATCATCACATGCCACTCTCTATCAAATAAACCATGTAAATTAAAAATGAGTATGTACAACTGACAAGTATACATGTATGCATAAACAAACTAAATTACTTAATTACATTTCCTTTATCAATGGCTAACACCTATACCCCCTCACATTGCCCCCCAGTGGCAACTAGTGACACCTGCATTAGTATGTAAAAGATGATCATAAAAATTAGAAAACAATGTACATATACTATTATCACAATTTAAAAGGAAACCAATGCGATTAAAACATATGTACCATGGAAGAGTCAAGACCAAATGATATGGCTGAAAGTGTGGACCCCTCCACCTATGCCATCTCCTCCTCTATCATCAAGTCAACATAAATGTACCACATAAAAAGACATAAGTGGTAAATTATTATAAGGAAAATCTACTAAAAATACGAACAATAAAATTTAAACACAGTGTAAAAAGTGAATGGTTTACCCTTACTATAATAGTAGGAGTCCATGGCACTATAGAATCATGATGCACATCACCATGAGCTGCTTCAGTGCCTATAGTGTGTTGTGTAGAGTTGTCCCCATCGAAGCCAAAATTATATGCATCACTATCAGCCAGGGGACCAAAGCACAAATTCTTGCATATAATGCAAGTGTGGGGCACACAAACATGTGAGCTCATGGAGGATGTGGAAGCACTAGAAGCATCAAGATGAGGAGGAAACAATGTCATGTTTTGTGTAACCAGTAAATCAATCAAGGTGTGAATGGCTCAAATAGTCTATGATCTGACCACAACAATAATGTCTGGATGCTGCACTGTGGGAGGTGGTGAAATCTCAAGAGGGGGGACATATGTGTGGGATTTCACCCATTGTGCCCATGGCCTATCTTGCAGAGTGCCTAAACCTACACCCTAGTTTAGTCTCATACTCCAATAATTCACCTTGTGACCAAGCACAAATTCAGCATACAATTTTTTAATAAAATAAAATGGGACATCCAAATTTTTGAGAGGTGGTCTATCAAAAATCATCAACCAACGGTCCCAAAAGTTGTCACGTATTGCACTATTTGTGCACCATTTAATTGACAACTTGGTTTTTTTAGGGTCTACTTTTAGACCAGTTTTAGGATCCAAAAAAAGATTAGCTATGTCATGTTTTGTCATATTTAGGTTCATCACTTGATCATAATCAAGCCCATCATCAAACTAGGTGTGCATGGAATCACGCCAAAGAAGTGAAACACTATGTTGCTGTGTAAGTTTCTCCATGTTCTTAATAATTGAGTTCAATGTCATAAACATGGGGTGCAATGTGAGGATATTGGCATATGTGGTTTGAAATCCTCTAAGTTCATTTAGATTGTCTCCTATTAAGTCTTCTAAACAGTGAGGGTTTGTGACAGGTACATCTTCTACAGGTGGGGGATTGTTGGGAGGTGGTTCTGGATTGTCTGTGAGATCATTAGGAGGGTTTTCTGATTCCATGTTTGATAACAATGAAAAAAAAATAGATAATTACAATGAATTTTAAAAAACAATAAAAAAATCATTGATACCCTAATTTTTATATTAAAAAACTAAATATTATACTTAAAAATAATAAAAATAATTAAAACAATAAAAATTAGAATCTTTCGCTTACCTGGCAATTTAGGAACAATCGAAAAAGGAATTTGGGAGCTGATATCTGAAAACCCTAGCTGCGTTCACATTTTTATAATGAAAAA